>JAUIMW010002866.1:0-10202 GCA_033557785.1 Enochrus cinctus | reverse complement strand
CCGTCCACTCGAATTTCCATTCCACTCAAATTTCCATTCCACTCAAATTTCCCGTCCACTCGAATTTCCATTCCACTCAAATTTCCCGTCCACTCAAATTTCCCGTCCATGGATACTTTTACGATAAACCCACCCCCAGCTTTGAGCTCCCCACTAGCAGAAAGCCTTTGGTTCCAGGAGGTTCTAACCAAGTGACCACTTTTGTGAAACCCACCCCGCCTAACGGGTACTTGCCACCCATTGACAGTTCAGGCTCTAACGTAAATAATATCTACGTGACGACCAGCACTGAAAAGCCTCCGAAAGATAACTACACCCCAGACCAAACAAACGCCAATATTAACGTTGTTAGGCCACCCACCAGCAGACCTCCCTATAACGGAGGCGAACCGCCCGCGGGCTGCGCCGCTGCCTTGAAATGCGTCCAAGAAATTTATTGTACCGCCGAAGGCACTATCTCTCCTGTACCTGTTGTCCTCACTAAGGAACAAGAAGAAAATAGGGTGCCCACCACCGTAAGTACCATTTTATTTCTCTTTTTTTTTAATGTATTTTTTACCTATATTTAGATTATTTTTATTATTATATTACACTGTTTGTGCTACTTCCCGTGACTTTACACCATCGCATTTCTTGGAAAAAACTACCCCGGAGTGGAATTGCTCCCGAGTCGCTAGGACTAATATTAACGAAGTTAGGTTTTTGCTCCCCTGGACCCCCCATGTCTTTACGTAGTCTATAATTTTAAATATTTACACTTAGAAAAAGACGTAGTGTCAACCGCAAAGGCAAATACTGTTTGTTTCATTAAAATCGGTCTGTTATTAACGGAGATATTAACGAAAAACCAGAAAACAATCGAAAGTCGAAATTTTTAAAACGCTCTAACTCGGTAACGCCTGTGTCGATTTTGAAAATTCTTTCAACTGTAAGTTTTGCATTTATTGTAGTATTTATTTTGAAAAAAATTAGTTTGACTTAGATTAAAAAAACAAGTTATCACTGCCTTTGGTCGTCGTCGTCGGCCCGCGAACACCAATTTGATTACCAATGTCTGTAAAATCTGCAAATGTTGACCGAATCCCTTCGTGTTTGGTATCATTTTAAAGGGAAAATTGTCACTTTTCCATTGGTGCAGATAAAAACCACCTAAGAATTTAATGAGAAAATTATACTAAATAAGATATATTTTAATATTTTTTAATTTTTTTAATGTTTGGGTTTATCATGCCTTATTAGACGCGTAGGAGTGCCCTTAGTTGAAAACAGTTTATTTCGTTAAAATAGACTTGTTATTAACGGAGGAATCAATGAAAAACTGAAAAAACAATTGAACGTCGAAATTTTAAAAATGCTATAACTCCGTATCGCCTGGGCCGATTTCAAAAATTCTTTCAATTGTAAGTTATAAATTTATTGTAGTATTTATTTGGAAATGAAATCTGTGCATAAAAATATAAAACATTAATTTGATTTAGATAAAAAAATCAAGTAATCACTATCTTTCGTAGTCATCGTCGGCCCGCGGACACCAATTTGCTTACCATTGTCTGTAAAATCTGCGAATGTTCACCGAATCCCTTCGTGTTTGGTATCATTTTAAAGGAAAAATTGTTACTTTTCCATTGGTGGGAATGGAAACTATCTAAGAAAAAAAATAAAAGAATCAACGAACAAACACTTTTAATTTTACATAAGAACTTTTTAAAAGAATTAAAAAAAAATCAGTGTTATTTTTTAAATAAATTAAATTAAGATAAAACACAATGGTTATGGTTTGTTTCATCAAATTTAACGACACCATCGCATTTCCTGGAAAAAACTAGCCCGGAGTGGAATTGTTCCCGAGTCGCTAGGACTAATATTAACGAAGCTAGGTTTTTGCCCCCCTGGACCCCAAAAAACAATTGAACGTCGAAATTTTTAAAACGCTGTAAAAGTTCTTTCAACTGTAAGTTTGTTTTGAAAAAAAAAAAATTAGTTTGGCTTAGATAAAAAACAAGTAAACGCTACCTTACTTAGTAGTCGTCGGCCCGCGGACACCAATTTGTTTACCAATGTCTGTAAAATCTGCGAATGTAGACCGAATCCATTCGTGTTTGGTATCATTTTAAAGGGGAAATTGTCACTTTTCCATTATTGGGGATGAAAAATACTTTGGAAAAAATTAGATACTGTCGTACAGTTGAGGATTATTCCTTTTATTATTTTCTTTCTAAAGCGAATCCTTTTTACTGGATTTTACTGGAATATTACTAAATTGTTATTAAATAATAGAACCAAACGAGTTCTTAGCCAAGCACAGCTTGTTTCATTAAAATCGGACATTTATTAACGGAGATATTAACGAAAAAAAAAATTTGGACATCAAAATTTTTAAAACGCTCTAACTAGGAAACGCGTGAGCTGATTCCAAAAATTATTTTAACTGTAAGTTTTGTATTTATTGAAGTATTTATTAAGATTTTTACAAAATGGCGACTTAGTAAGTAGTTTGTAAAATACAGAAAATAAGGAATATTTATAAATTATATGTCTATGAAAATACAAAAAATTAGTTTAACTTAGATGAAAAAAATTATCATCTATTATCGTCGACGGCCTGCGAACATCAATTTGATTATCAATGTTATTAGTTACGTGTTCTCAAGCTGTGTACACTCTTAGTTTTTTTAATCAAGTTTGTTTAATTAAAATCGGACTATTATTAACGGAAATATTAACAAAAAACTGAAAAACAAATGAAAATCGGAAATATTAAAACGCTTGTAACTTAGGAACGCCCAGACCGATTTTAAAAATTCTTTCAAATTCTATCTTTGACTAAGAAGACAATTACTCCTCTAGTAAGAAATAATAATCACTTACTTCGATGGTACATCAAAATTAATAAGAAATTAAGAATTGCGTCGAGCAGCGAAGCTGTGAGCGTAGCCAGCTTGTTGGAAAAACGAAATTTGACCTAAGGGTTCTCAAGTCGTATACACTCTTAATTTGCTCGCTGCTAAATTAAATCCTTATGTTATTTGTATCTTACTAGATGAGTAATTGTGATCTAAGTCAAACACAGTTTGTTTAGTTAAAATCGGACAATTATTAACGGAGTTATTAACGAAAAACTGAAAAACAGTTGAAAATCGTAAATATTAAAACGCTTGTAACTCGGAAACGCCTTGACCGATTTCTAAAATTCTTTCGACGTTTTGTTTTGTAAATTACGTGGAATGTTCTGTATGCAAATGAAGATGCTTGCTAACTGATTATATTGTAAAATACATTATAAAAAATTAAATTGTAGCGGCACATAGCGAGGGTACACAGCTTGATTTAAAAAATCAGTTTAGGTGTTCTCAAGTTGTGTATGCATCAAAATCGCACTATTATTTTTAGAGACATTAACGAAAAACTGAAAACTACTTAACGGAAATTTTAAAACGCTGTAAAATTTATTCCAATTGTAAGTTTGTTTTGAAAAAAATTAGGTTGGCTGAGACAAAAAACAAGTAATCACTACCTTACGTAGAAGTTGTCGGCCCGCGGACACCAATTTGTTTACCAATGTCTATAAAAAACTGCGAATGTTGACCGAATTCTTTCATGTTTGGTACCATTTTAAAGGGAAAATTGTCACTTTTCCATTGGTGGGAATAAAAACTATCCAAGAAAAAAATTAAACGGATAACCAGCGAAAAAATAAATCAATCATTTTTTTGAAGTAAAAGTAAAACTAAAAAACTTTATAATAACAATCTTATTAGATGAGTAATTGAGTTCTTGACTAAGCAAAATTTGTTTCATTAAAATCGAACTGTTATTAACGGAGATATTAAAACTAAAAAAGACAATTGAACATTGAATATACTAAAAACGCTATAACTCGAGAACGCCTGGGTCGATTAAAAAAATTCATTCACTTTTTTTATATTTTACGTAGCATATTTAATTGCTATTTCTTTTTATCTAATATCTTAATATTTTCGATTTCCAAGTGTTTTTCAGTTTTTCGTTAATATCTTCGTTAATAATAAACCGATATTAATGAAAGAAAATGTGTTTGACTTAGAAGACAATTACTCGTCTGATAAGAAAATAATTAAAATATTCTATTGGTACACCATTTTGTACATCTGTACGACATTTTACGTATTTGAGTCATTAATGTTTGACCATATCTAAAGTCTATAAAAACGGGTGGCTTAGGGCACTCGGCGCATGAAGATTGCGTGTGATAGAAAGAAATGAAGCAATAATTTCTGGTGAATAGCCACAGGGTAGTATTTTGTTCTAAAAGTAAACATTTTTACAAAAATGTGGAAGATAGTAGCTACTGTTTTAAAAAAGAAATAAAATGAAGTTAAAAACAGCTGGTGGTCGTCCACAAGTGTTGTTATTATTATTATTTTTTTTTAATTCACTTTGTCACGTTTGGTTCAATCTGTATACACTCGCAGCTTCGAGTATTTTACAATATAACAACTTAGCAAACAATTTCAAGTTATACAAAATCATTCTACGTAAATTACAAGACAAGATGTTGAAAGAATTTTCGAAATCGGTCCAGACATTTTTAAGTTATAAGCGTTTTAATATTTCCGATTTTAAACTGTTTTTCCGTTTTTCGTTAATATCTCCGTTAATAACAGTCCGATTTCGAAACAAACTGTGTTCAATTGAGAATAATACTATGCAAACTCTCAGCTATCACCTTACTATGAAGTTGTGTACGCTCTTACTTCTTATATTCATGCTGTGTACGCTCGCAGCTTCGCTGCTCGTCGCGATTCGCCAAAGCGAATCCTTTCAGTTTTTTTATATAAAAACAATTCTTACTTAATAATGATTTAATGCGTAAGAAACAATAGATTAATGGCAATGAATCTCGGCGTAAAATTTAAAGTTGAAAGAATTTTTGAAATCAGTCGAAGCGTTACCGAATTATAGCGTTTTTAAGTTTCCAACACTCTATTGTTTTTCAGTTTTTCGTTAATTACTCCGTTAATAATAAGTCGATTTTAATAAAACAAACTGTGTTTGACTAAAAATTCTATTACTCATTGGTAAATGGTATTTTATAACAACAGCTGAAATAGTCCAAGGAAAATTTCATTTTTTATCAAGCTAAAGCGAATCGTTTTGCTATCGAACGAGTAATTGTGTTCTTAGCCAAATACTTTTTGTTTCATTAAAATCGGTCTATTATTAACGGAGATATTAACGAAAAACTAAAAAAACAATTGAACGTCGAAAACTCTAGAATCGCTGTAACTCGAGAACGCTTCGATCGATTTCAAAAATTTTTTCAACTTTTATCTCGTCATTGTTTTATATACTATTTAACCTAAGAAAATTAAAATGAAAAAAACCTGTGTATTTCTTTTAATCAAAGCTGTTTTTTTTTTCTTTAATCTAAGCTGTGTAAGCGTAAAACGAATTTGTATATAACCCTTTGGGATCTTCGCCCATTTGCATCTAGTATCATTGTAAACCATTAAAATATTATAGAAATTATTAATTTCTTATCAAATGAGTAATTATGTTCTTGGTCCAGCATAGTTTGATTCATCAAAATCGAACCATTATTAACGAAGATATCAATGAAAAAACTGAAAAACAATTGAACGCCGTAAATATTAAAACGACTATAACTTGAAAACGCCTCAACCGATTTAAAAAAATTCTGTATTACAAAATAGCGACTTAGCAAGTTATTGCATTAAATTGATTAATTGAATTACGTAGATCAATTTAAACGCCCAGATCAATTTAAGCACCCAGATCAATTGAAACGCGTAGATCAAAGAAAAAACGCAGATCAATTAAAACTCCCAGATAATCGAACAAAGTATATTCCTCTCATGGTGTACACTCAGCATATATCATCGAAGGTTGAAATATTTTTCTCATGGTGTCTAAGTTTGGACAAAAAGTCTTTCTCAGATAGGTCAATTGATACGCCCAGATGAATCTATGCGCCCAGATCAATTGAAATGAAAAATGATATGGTTTATCAAAATATTCAAAAATGTGTACTACTATAATTATCCCAAAATTTTGTAAATTAAAATTGAAATTTTTTTAAAATCAGCCCTCTGTATATCAATCCAAGGTTGAAATATTCCTCTCGTTCCACTCATTATATACGCTCCCAGATTAATTTAGAAACCCAAAATAAGTTGTATTTCCAGTTCAGTACAATTTCAATTTTTTGTTATTTTAATGAAACTCATTGTATATTCAATTTAAAATTTCTTTTTAATGTGTTAACAATAAAGAGGTATTTTGACGTTAAAAATACTTAAAAGTTTAAAGACTTTCAGATATTTTAATTTAATCGCCCTCAATGCCCTTCCCGTAAAAACAAAAATGCAAAATTTGTTTCATTTTTTTCTGACTAATCGGAGGTTTTGGGGGGTAAATTCTTAAATTTTCATTTAGACATTCTAGTAATCAGAAAAAAAAATCAAAAATCGAGTTTTCTTTTGGGTTAGGGGAGGGAGAATTTAAATTTTACATCCTCGTTTTGAAGTCCTTGCGCGACGTTCCATCTCCAAAAATGAGCATCGTATCTCGAAAATTGTCGTGGATACAAAGGAAAATAGAAAGGGGCTATATTCCCTCCCCCTATCATTTGGAATTTCAAAAAAATAATCCCTCGGTCGTTTTTCAGTCTACGTTCGATGACGAAACAGATTTAAAAATTTCACCCCAGTCAAAAAGAATGTTCAACATTTTTTTCAGGGGCGCTGGGGGTGCAAGGGGTAAAAATTTTGCATCCTCGTTTAGGAGTTCCCTCTCCAAAAAATGAGCGTCGTACCTGAAAAATGAACGCAGATACGTCCAAAATACTAAAAGTGACATTTTACCCTTCCTGTATGAGATATCGAAAAAATTTCTTCGGGGTTCCTCCCTTCACGATGGTCTGTTCAAATCGTGAGTTATAAAGGGTCCGGATACTCCCTCAAGGCGTGTGCGTGTCAAATATAAAATACATACTTTGAAAATTGTCGCTGATATAGAGGAAAATAGAAACGGGTGGTTGTCAACCCCCACCGTTTTTGAAATTTCGAAACAATATTCTCGCGGTTGTTTTTCAGTCTTCGTTCGATGATGAAATTGAAATTTTTACATCCTCGTTAACAGGTTTCTGCACCACGTCCCTTCTCCAAAAATGAACATTGTGCCTTAAAAATTGATGGTTATACGATCGAAATTATAAAAGTGACATTTTAACCTTTTACCACCCTTCTATTTGAGATATCGACATTTTTGCATCCTCGTTTTGAAGTTAATAAGGATCAATTTTTTTAAATTAGGCTGTATACACTCACAGCTTCGCTGCTCGCCGAGATTCGCTAAAGCGAATCCTTAAGCCCTTGGGGGCAATATTCTGTAACTCGTATAAAAATAAACTACGTATAATATATAATTAGAAGTTGAAAGAATTTTTGAAATCGATCCAGGCGTTTCCGAGTTACAAGAGTTTCAATATATTTAATATTCAATTGTTTTTCAGTTTTTCGTTAATATCTCCGTTAATAGTAGGCTGATTTTAACAAAACAAACTGTGTTTATTTGAGAAAAGTGCTAGGCTAGTATGGCTACCACCATACTTTTTAAAATAAAACTGTGTACGCTCTTACTTTAATCAAACTATGTTCGCTCGCTGCTTCGCTGCTCGCCGATAATCTTTAAAGCGAATCCTAGAGTTATTTGTAATATTGTGAACCATTAAAATATTTTTTAATTTTATTAAATATATATCTTACCAGGCGAGTAATTACGTTCTTAGCCAAACACATTTTGTTTCATTAAAATCGTACAATTATTAACGGAGTTATTAACGACAAACGGAAAAACAGTTGAAAATCGGAAATAATAAAACGCTTGTAACTCGGGAACGCCTGGACCGATTTCTAACATTCTTTCAACATCTTGTCTTGTAATTTACGTAGAATGATTTTGTATTACATGAAATTGCTTGCTAAGTTGTTATATTGTAAAATACATTATAAAAAAGATGAAATTGTTCCGAAGGGCTTTGTACAAAAGGCTTAAGGATTCATCTTAGCGAATCTATATCTATGCGAGTGTATACAGCTTGTTTAAAAAAAAGGTTTAGGTGTTCTCTAGTTCATTACGTTTTATAATTATTATTATTATTTTTTAATAAAGCAGTGCTAAAGCAAATAAACTTTTTTTTGTAAGATTGTTCGGAAAAATCTATTATTTATTACTTTTTTATTACAAAATACTGACATAACAAGTAATTTAATTTATTATACAACATACTACATAAAATACAAAACAAGAAGTTGAAAAAATTTCGAAAATCGGCCCAGGCATTTTCGAGTTACAAGCGTTTTATAATTTCCGGTGTTCAACTGTTTTTCAGTTTTACGTTAATATCTCCCTTAATAAGAGTCTAACTAAGAATACAATTACTCGTCTGATAAGAAAATGTTTTTCGTTTTTTCGTTAATAACTCCGTTAATAATTGTCCGATTTTAATGTAATAAAATGCGTTTGATTAATAACGCAATTACTCGTCTAGTAAGATATATATTTAATAAAATTAAATAATGTTTTAATAGTTCACAATATTACAAATAACTCAAGGCTTCGCTTTAAAGAATCGCGGCGAGCAGCAAAGCTGCGAGCTTATGCAGCTTGATTAAAAGAAGTAAGAGTGTAAACAACTTGGGGACGGTTGGGTTGAATTTTGCTTTTCTTTTTAATCAGCTTCCTTAAGTTATTTGTATAAAGCCCTTCGGCGAGCAAAGAAGCTACGAGCATACACTGCTTGATTAAAAAATAAGAGTGTATATAACTTGAGAACATCTAGATCGATTTTTTTTAATCAAGCTGTATACACTCGCAGCTTCGCTGCTCGCCGAGATTCGCTAAAGCGAATCCTTAAGCTATTTTTATAAAGCCCTTCGGGACAATGTGCTGCTACTTGTTAATTTAATCTTTTTTATAATGTATTTTGCAATATATCGAGTATACGTATGTTATACAAAACAAAAAATCGAAAGAATTTTTGAAATCGGTCCAAGCGTTTCCAAGTTATAAGCGTTTTAATATTTCCGATTTTCAACTGTTTTTCAGTTTTTCGTTAATATCTTCGTTGTTAATAAACCGATATTAATGAAACAAAGAGTGTTTGATTCAGAAGACAATTACTCGTCTGATAAGAAAGTAATTAGAACTTTATAATGGTACGCCATTTTGTAATACAAATTATAAGAAAAAAGAAAGAAACAACCTTTTATTACTCGTGAAATAATAACAAAATATTAAATCATAGTGCTAGGAGAAACGGATTAAGAACAGAAAGCTTTGTGTATAAGAAGTAAAAGATTCGCTTAGCTAATCACGGCGAGCAGCGAAGTGAGCGTACGCGGTTTAATCAAAAGAAATATGAGCGTACACAGCTTTAAAACTCTTGCAGTGAATCAAATTATTATTAAATAATATTCGGATGAGTAATTGTGTTCTTAACGTGTGAGATATTAACGAAAAACTGATAAACAATTGAAAATCGAGAATATTCAAACGCTCGTAACTTGGAAACGCCTGGACCGAATTTGAAAATTCTTTGAACTTCTTGTCTTGTATGTTACTTAAGTTTTTATATTTATATTATTAGATTAAAGTAACAAGCACTTTGACGCGAAGAGCAGCAAATTTGCGTTAATAATGATTTATAATTGTTAATAATATTTTTAAATACGTCATAATGCTATGTGAAATAAGCCAAGAACCAGTATTCAGTTTAAAATGAAGTAAGAGAACAAAAAGTAAGGTGATAGCCACACTAAGAGCTAGGCTTAGTACTTTTCTCAGTTGAACACATTTTGTTTCATCGTAATCGGACGTATATTAACGGAATTATTAACGAAAAACAATTAAACAAATAAATTAAAAATATTAAAATGCTTGCAACTCGGAAACGCCTGAGCCGAATCAACTTCTTGCCTTGTTATTTACGTAGAATATTTTTGTGTTAAATGAAATTGCTTGCTAAGCTACTATACTGCAAAAAGATGAAATTGTCCCAAAGGGCTTTGTACAAATAACTTAAGGATTCGCTTCAACGAATCTCGGCGAGCAGCAAAGCTGCGAGTGTATATAGCTTGATATAAAAAAATTGGTCTTCGTGTTTTCAAGCTGTATACGCTCCTTTTTTTTTAATATATATA
>JAUIMW010002865.1:0-10202 GCA_033557785.1 Enochrus cinctus | reverse complement strand
AAGGATTCACTTTAGCGAATCTCGGCGAGCAACGAAGCTGCGAGTGTCAAGGGCCAAATTTTAAGAAGAATATATAAGGATTGACAAAAATAAAAACAACGCATATAAACAAACTGTTTTGGCATATAAAACACATAAATGCCGTATACAATTTGTATGTTTGTCAATCCTTAACATTACATATTCTTCTTAAAATTTGGCCCTTGACACTCGCAGCTTCGCTACTAGCCGTGATTCGCTAAAGCGAATCCTCAGTTTTGAAAGGTCGAGTTACGATGCGCAAACTTCTTATAACGGATACAGTATAGGTTTCTTGGTTTCCCGGTTGGAGTAGGCGTATAATCATTTGCAAGCATCCAATTTATATAATTGCCACATCTAAAATTTGTAGCAGCGATGTGATCCCACCCGTAAATATGTCTAAATCGCAATTTAGTCTTCTGATTTCCTTTTTGGCTAGCTCCAATTCACGATCTGTAAAGGCATCTAAAACAAACATGAACTACAATAGTTATGCCAGGAGGGAAATGTTCTTTTGGCATAGTTTTTCGTTTAAGAATTTTATACGGGGGCAGTTTAGTCCCATTAGCAAGTACTGCCAGATTTTCTTGCAGAATATGCATTCATTTTTTGTCCAGTGTATCTGCTTCTCATATTACCATTAATTTAAAATTACCATTACCATTAATTAGGTTAATAAAGATAAAACGTTCAACAAAACTGCACTAAATTCACTATATACATCATATATACAACTAAAATAGAACTAAACAGATGCAGACTAGAGCACAACAATTGCGCTAAAAAGTTGCAGATGTTATTGCTTACATATTAACCATGCATCAGCCCAGATGGACGATTGTGACTAATAATACACGAAAATGATCGACAATCGGAAGGTCAAAATACAAGAGGACCCTTGGTTTTTGATGTTATTTTGGAGAAAAAAAAACCTTATATTCGGGTCAATACGGTATCTCCTTAAAAAATTAAAGCCGAAAATTTTTATGATTAAAAACGGGGCAAATTTTTTTTATATAAATATATTTCTGCAGAAAAAAATTTGAAATTGATAAAGTAAATTGGAAACAGGTACAGTACAAATTATATAGTACGAACATATTTACGTGTAACAAATGTTATATAGCTACACATCCCTCCAAGCAGAGATAAACACTGACAAGAATAATTTGCACCCAAGTACCTAAGACCCAAGTAGTGGGGGAACAGTGTTGCCTACTCATATTATATATATTTGGCGCATTTTTATTACAATCATTTGAGGGGAAAGTAGGAATGGAAACATATGTTTGTTTACGTTTTATTTTTGACATCGCTAGAGTCGTCTCTATTTTTTGCTATTTTTGCAGACCTGGTATTTAATGGAAGCTATTTTTTATGTCGTTAAATAAATAAAAGGTAAGTAATGATAATATATCTTTTTTAATGTAGAAAATATAGCATAACCTTATAGTTATTGCATTTTGAATAACCCCTTTATAAGTCCGTAACAAAACGTAAAAACATACCCCTTTTTCTATATAGCAAAAATTATTTAGTTCAAAGTGAATATAATATAATTAGTATTTTGTCAACTCAAGTATTGGTTAATGGTTAAAAAGAAAAGGGAAGCAGCTAGCAAATTTAATAAAAACCATACTCTAGAAAATGAATAGACTTCTCCGCTGAAACTAAAAAACATTTGAAGAGAACAAAGAAAAACTCTATTTCATTTTGTACAATAAACAAGGACCTACCTCTATATACCGTGTGGAAAACATTCAAGGAAGTATATAACACGAACAAAAAAACAGTAGTGGACAACAATGAAATATGGAGAACCTTATTAACATTTACCCCTCAAGCATCTGATACTTCTAAAAAAAAAATTTCACTTTTCACTTTTTAACGTCACCATTTCTCAGAGCTAAATTTCGCTATCAAATCCAAATCGTCTGACACTGCTCCTGATGCGGATGGCATCGCATAGACAATAATATGCCATCTTTCGGGCATTGCGAAGCCTACATTATTGCGCAGATTCCTGATTTGAACAATCAAGTCATTACCCTATCCTAAAACCGAACAGAGTTCCACATACTGCCAATTCATACCAATCTATTACTCCATCATCCTGTATTTTTAAAACATTTGAGTGAATAATGAAAAATCGAAGGATATGTTGGGCAGAGAGCAGCTATTCTCAATTCTCAATCTGGATTCAGAAGAGGTCGCATCACAATAGACAACGGCGATCTTGTCCACAGATATTCTGAATGGATTTTTCAGTACTCAATCCACGGGTGCGCTATGGATCTATGCAATGTATACAAATTTCCTTTCCAAAAAACTCTTGAATTTCCCGTTTCACTTTGTTACAAAGTTGCAATGCGCAATATTTTTAATGGTAAACGACTGATTAAAATTATACAATGGGAATGCTGCGCCAGGAATAGTTTCTTCGAGTAAACAGATCGAGTTAAAATGTAAGCTTCTGAAAATAGTCAGTGCTTTTCAGTAGAAATATTTGCATTGGGCAAAGTAGTGGAGCTATGCTCTTCCTTTCGGACTGGAAGAGGAGAATTCTTCTTGAACTCCGATTTTCTTAATTCAAATAAGAAGTAAACCCTGAAGAGCACTGAACTTTCTCAATTCATGTGGGCTCAAAATATTTATGAGCTTATATAAATCATTCCATTGTTTATCCGAACCTTTGTTTATCCTACCGTGTTTGTCTCAAAAGTCGGCATGAAAGGCACCTTGGCATGAAGAAAAGTCTCTCTGTACTTATTCCTACCTACCTATTCACAAACAAAAATGAGGATGGCCCAAAAAGATTAATCCAATAGTGGCAAAAATATATTATGCAAAATATTTGCGTGATACAATATTTTATCTAATAAGACGAACAGAAACGTGTATCACAGTTGTATGCCCTCTTCGTAAATGAGAAATGATATCCGCTTAACCCACGTGCTTATTAAACTACTTTATACGTCAATTACCTGCATATGACCATCAGAAAACATCAATATGAAAATACTTCGGAAATCAGAACTAAATTGCTCCTAATTTTCATAATCTATAGCTGTTTCGATAGATTGCACTACTTCAAATGGAGCATTTGCAGACTAACCCAGTTCCTCAAGCAATTTGCGGATGCTGTACTCAAAGGTACCGGTTACATAGTGTTAGAACGCATTAGTATGTATCTAGATTAAATTATTTGTTAAATTCTGTTCTATTTGTTTTATTTTCGATTATAGCATATAAATGAAGGAAGTAATTTAGCTAGCAGCTATTAACCAATAATAGGTAGCAAAATAAATTCCAAACAAAAGTGTGTATTTGTAAATTGTTGAGGCGACAAAGATGAGGGATGCAAGAAGAGAGCTCTTTTAGAAGGTTATAGGTCATAAATGAAAATAATTTTTATTTTTAGTTTATTAAACAATAAACCATAGAGAAGAATTTAACCCAATCTCTATTTATACAAGTAATACACGTAAACATTATGGTAGGTGCTAACGGCGCGGAGGTACTAACACATTTGGAATAGTAGTTTGTATAACCCAATAAATTTTACGACTAGAAGATCACAAAGGTATGTTTCTTTCAATTATTACCAATTAATTTAATAGCACTTTATGCTAGTAAGGTAGTAAAGCCTAAGTCACCTTACGTATGTACCGTCTGTCAACTTTCCTCGAGATGATATGAAAGCCGGGGATCGCGGAATTGCAAGAACGGAACTGCTATATCCCACTCTGGGGTACGTCCTACTTAAACTTTTTCAGTGATAAAACATGCTTGTAAGGTTTTAACAAAGACACTCGCTATAAGCGGACTTATAGTGTTCATGTCCAGCTTCAGGACTGCATTATCCTTCCCGGTCCTATAGTTTTGAGTTACTCTTGGATGTTTTAAGTGTCTAATAAACCTATCAGTGGCTGTTTGGACTTGTGTGTGACATGTGTGTTTAGGACTTTTAATGAATATAGTTAAACTTGCATGGTGAGTAAATTACATTAAGTTGTTATTTTACTGGTACATCTTCTTGCCATCTTAAGGACACATCGGTAACACTTTTCATATTTTGCTGTTTACGTAAAGATTGGCTTTCCTTTTCGTTGGAGAATTTCCTTATATTATAATAATACTGTTTTTAAAAATTAACTATTTTGTGTCTACTGTTGTGCATTCTGGTTCTATTCGTAGTTATTACATACACATCCTTTTCAAAAAAGATTATGTGTATCTAAATGCACAAATTATTGAATATTTATTAGTATTAAACGACATTTTTTTAAAGAAATTTATTAGAATAATATTAGTAATACATTGTCAATTGTTTTATTGAATGTCGCAGGAAATTATGCTGATTTTGCTACTTAGTGAAATTGTTTTTTTTTTCTGCTGAATAAGTGTCCTGAGTATAATCATGCTTGTGACAACATATATATCACTTAGAATTATATTGCAGTTAAAGTAAAAATGTTGTTTTCTGTTGCAGACTGAAGAGATAACTCGGAACATTACAAATATGGCGACAATTCTCAATACAACACAATATGTAGCTAAAGAAGTTTATGACTATTATTTATGGACATTATCCTTATCAGGTTCGTAATTATTTTATTAATCTTTAAAATATTAAAGATCCAAAAGTAAAACGGTTCTTAAGTTTTTTAATTTCAAAACTTCATCATACTTTGCACTTAATATACTCAGAAAAATGGTTTCAGTAATTGTATTATAGTTACCGGTATTCATAGAGAATGACTTTTGCTGCAAATCTTAAAATTACTTGTTATGCATCCTCGGTCAATGGCTTAGAATGTTTTCACTTTCGCCTTGCACTTCTATAGTACTATTGCATTTCCGCTATTTTACCGGAAGCAAGTTGCATTACGGATAAGAAAGACACACGACTAGGTGTAATAATCCCATATCTGAAATCTATTTTAACGCACTCTAATGAAATTGAAAGTAATTCAGTGTAATTGTTTGCATAATACATTATGCTTTCTTTCCGTTGGAACATTCAATGCATTTTTTTTTTTTTCGTAGAACCTTTGATAACTGATAAACAAACCCCCTTCGACTGAAAGTATAAGCCTTAGAATAACATTTTACCCTACTGCTCGCCATTTTTCTATCTTGGTTCTCCGAACATCCATTTCTTAGTCTTAGTCAAAATTATTGGTATAATACAAATTTAAAATAATAAATTATTTTCGTTTTTTCGACATAGAAGCTTTCCATTCTTCACTATCTATATATTATTAGACGAGTCTCCCATTAAAATGCCTAAAACTTCCTAAATACACATCTTATGTTTTTATTATTATTGCTCAAAATGTATTATAAAACAATACAAATATCAATATTTAAGTTGCTGCATATACATAATCTTGTTCATCTGTTAATTACTGCAAGCGTAATAAGATACTAAACGCCGATAACGATAATTAGTATCCTTCAAATTAAAGTTAATCATCTCAAATGGGATATCCAATAAAACATATAATGAATGAGAAAATACATTGATAAAAGATATGTTTCGATTACGATATACTTTACAACTTGTAATTACGCACACTTTAAATATGTCAGTAATGTCTATATGCAGGTTAGTTGATTTGTGGTAGAATTAGTCTTAATAAAATATTCATGAAATGAATTGATGACTTTGTTAGGTACCCATGAATTGAGAAATAGAATATGGAGTTTCTGAAATGCGTGGTTGTTAAAAGAATAAAATTGCCTTCTTATCAAATAAATATATCAAAATATTAATTCAAAGGATAACAAATTTTCGAAAAGATTTTTAACTTTTTAAATTAATTATTGATATAATTATTTTTTAATGTCAAGAAAAGACTGGCGTATGCTACCCGCGAATACATCAAACTCATCACCATTGTTAACTTCTTCGAACACATTTTCTAAATATTTTTTTGCAAATGCAAACACCTACTTGTAATCATTATCGTTTAGACTTTCTATCTTCTAGGATTACAAATAATCATACATTTCACACCGCGGTTACAATTGCTATTATTTATTTAACAATCGTGGTCATTAAAGATTGAACTTGTTATTCCAGAAAATAATCGTGTGGTAAATAGATTCCGTATGAAACATACCCGCTTAAAATCGTCGTTTGGTACCTACTAAACTAAATTTTGACACGCTATAGAAAGCCAGCAGCGATTAAAAATATAACAGTTATTGTTGTTGTTACTAAAATCAAGTGTAAAAAAATGTTCCAGAATCTACCAAACGAAAGTTTATCTTATAATTTTAATTGTACCAAATTTTATACATGCGTAGCCTGGAACCAAACATCATATTGTGTCATGCCACATTATCGGAACACTGAAAGTAATTTACCAAATCGTGAAAGTCAATTTTACTTTTTAATAGCCTTTTTTAAGACATTTTTGCAAAATTTTTATCACGCTAAAGAAATAAGTAATTGCGTCAATGACGTGAATTACATCTGCCGTAAAGTTAATGCGTCGTGAAAGGACGGTTGCGTAATCCTGTTTTACTTTTTAAATACGCGTAGGCCATCAAAAGGACATAAAACAGTCTAGTTTCCTTCCGATAACTTAATAGGTTTTAGACAGTTCGACTGGTGATTCAACTTTCGCTTTGTTTGAACCTAACACATTTTGTCAGGTACCATATTTGTTACTTTTTGCAGATTCGAGGACGAGAGGGTGGCCCTTAGTGGATTCCCCAACGCCTACACTAATATACACGTTGATATACTTATTTATAGTATGGATAGGACCAAAGATAATGAAGAATAGAAAACCGTTTAAATTAACATGGCTGTTAATACCTTACAACCTAGCCATGGCTGTTTTAAATGCCTACATAGCTGTTCAAGTAAGCTAATAAGAAAATTCCCATGTACTGGTTTTTATTGTTTTCTTTTTCAGCTTTTGACAGCATCGTTTAGGTTAAGATATAGCTACATTTGTGAACCTTGCAGGCAGAGGTACCATCCGGATGAATTACAAGTAAATAAATCTTAAAACTCTTCATGATTAATATCAATATCTTGATGATATTTTTTACAGATTACAAACGCAGTTTGGTGGTACTATTTTTCAAAGTTATTGGAATTCTGTGATACTTTCTTCTTTATATTGAGAAAAAAAGATCAGCAACTGACATTCCTCCATGTTTACCATCACTCCACAATGTTTTCGTTGTGGTGGATTGGAATTAAGTGGGTGCCAAGCGGGTCAAGTAAGTTACAATTTACAAAAAAAGTACATCCTTTAAGGAGAATTAAACAATTTTAGCATTCCTTCCGGCTATGGTGAACTCTGCTATCCACGTTCTGATGTATTCGTATTACGGACTATCCGCACTTGGATCATCTGTCGCCAAGTTCTTATGGTGGAAGAAATATTTGACAATGCTTCAAATGGTAAGTCCGATTTAATCTGTCATCCTTATTTGTGATTTAATTAGATTCATTCAACATGGTGGTTTTTGTTTGGCAGAACTTTTAATAAATTACTTCAAACGTCTACATATAACATATGTGCAAAGAAACGATCATTATAGCTATACGTATTTGTACATGATTATAACATATGTACTTTTAAAGAAGTTACATCCGACCAATATCTAACGAAAGCAGGTTAGTTGAGTAAATAATTTCATATTAATTTTTATTTCTAATTCATTTGGATACTTCCACGTCGGCTTCGCTTAAATCGGACGAATGACTGCAATAAATGGACTTGATACACAATATGTGGCACAAACCGCAACTAAGATTCTGTGTCAGCAGAAACATAGCACACGTTGTGTATGGATAACCGGTAATTTCATTTTGCCTATAGCAAGTGAAATTTACGTCAATTAACTGCATACTTACATTTATCGTAAAAAATGATGCTGCAAACGCGATAATTTAATTGAGTTTCTTGTTGGCAAATTTTTCAATAAAGCCGATTTAAAGATCTCAGTTAAAATTTTTCAGATTTTGTAATCACTTGGAAAGGTACTTTCTTCGTAGTGTAGGTCGTTCGGCCAAAGGTCTAAAAAGAGTGCATTTAGTATTTGCAATTTCGATTATGCAGTGGGATACGCTTTCTTAACAAACGACAACGAGTCTATATATACATTTTTGGTTTTTATTATTACGAGTTATCAATAAATTCATTTGAATTGCAAATTAAGTAGAACTTACATATTTATTTAAATGACAAACGCTGCTTCAATATAGAATATATATTAAAGAAGTACATATTTAAATTAAATCTTTGTTGCTAGATTCAGTTTACTTGTGCCCTAATTTTGGGTATAAATGGAATAAGAACTGGATGTGAATTCCCACTCTGGATGCACTACACCCTTATCATTTACATGCTCTCTTTCATCGTACTATTTGGAAACTTTTACATCAAAGCCTACATGGAAAAGGTAATTTCATTTTGCAATGTAAAAAAGATAAAATTCTAATAATTGCGCCTTCATTATTTCAGGGTACGAAAGCTTTCTGGGGAAGTATGGACATGGGTTGTGGACAGGGTGTTATATTCCAAGACATTAATGGAAGAGAAATATACGACAAGAAGATGGACTAAAACTCACCTCTTCTCTTGTACATAATTCTTAACAAAATGCAGGTGTAGAGAATTACTAAACATTATTTATATGAAGATATTTCATACAACAAACTTAGTTTCTATTAAATTTAGTTATGTTGCTTTCGTTAGCTCAGTTATAAAGTATCATAACTCTAGTACAAAATTTTAAGTAAAACAAATATATAATTGTATAGTGTTATGTATGCTGTTATAATAATTTTATAATAAACTTTGTTTTTAAAATATTTATTTTTTTGAACGAACAGTAAAAAATCAGCAAGGTATATATTTAACAACATAATAAAAAATCTTTATGATGGAAATATTTTCCAGGGCAACTAGAAAACATTATAGTTGAGCTAGAGATATAAGAACAGTGATTATGGAACCATGATAAAACTGAAAAACATAGTAATTCTACTCTAAGTTCCAATGTACGCCTCGTATTTACCAATTTGAAACAAAAAAAAACAAATTGTATACTGAAGTATGTACTGGCAAATTAATATTTTTTACTCAATATACGATAGTTTTTTAATTTTTTATTTAACAATAATACTATGACCTTATAAAAGTATACCCCTTCTAATATATTATGTGTGGCAATCTGCTCGATATTATGACGGTTAAAATAAAATTATAACAAAAAATTGGGATTTAAAAATATTTTCATAGCAGATTGATTGACTCAGATACCATCCAATTCCGAATGTTAAACAATTATTAAATAAAAACCTACCTCTTGTAAATGTACAAATTGTGATTGTAATCACCTCATTTACCTTATATCTGAGACACAAGATATCCAAATCTTCAACCTTTAATTTTCTTTTTATCTAACCCCTTAATCTTTGCTCGATTCTTCTGTACGCCTGCTTTGCTCTCTTCAGAATGTGGTCACTATCAGAATCCGTCTCTTCTTAACGCCTGCAATCCATAATATCTTTAGCACCTATTTCCCCCTGATGAGATCCACTGCATGTTTTATCAACATTGTAATTTGTATTGCTTTCGCCGTGTAGATTTTTTTTCTCCAATCCTCCAATGTAATCTCTTACTAATTTTACATTCATATCCCCCAAAATAATCTTTATGTCATAATTTGTAATGCATCTATTACATTTCCAAGTTTTTGACAAAAATTCTTTCTTGAAATCGTCTCCTCGACTTTTAAATAAACCTCTTTTTACTATTTCCCCCACCTTATTCCCCCTTTTTCCCCATTAAGGGTTACAGAATTTCCTCACCATATGTGCCCCTCAGATTCCGTGTAACAGACTTAAATACATTCTTTCAACTTTTAAATAAACCTCTTTCTACTATTTTTTTATTTTATTTATTTTCTCCACCTTATTACCCCTTTTTCCCCAAGGGTTTACAGATTTCATGTAACAAACTTAAATACAATCTTCAAGTTTGCAATCTTTTCCTTACCATCGTCATTATAGTGGCAAAAAAAACGAAAAAAAGTTTTTTTCTTGCCACTATTTCTGTCATTTATAAGTTTTTTATAACGGAAGTAATATTTGGCTGTATGGTGTTCACATATCTACATATATTAAAAACTTGGTTGTTGAAGGT
>JAUIMW010002864.1:0-10202 GCA_033557785.1 Enochrus cinctus | reverse complement strand
AAAAATAGTTATACATTGACATCTAATCTAAATATCATAATCTTTTCTAAATACACTGATAAAAGCTTTCGAAGCCAACTTTAAGGCAAAAAGCAATGTAACACAATATATTGTAACTGTACATTGTAAATTTATTGATAAATAAAATACTTTCTGAGTCTGAGTCTGAGTCAAAAAATCAAGATCATACTTCACAGGATCATTTCTGTAGTATATCTTCACATACTCTCTACTCAAGAGTAGAGTTGTCGCAACCGTGATGGGGAGTCATAGCGTTGCATCCCTGAGCGTGAGGCAGACGTGCTCAACTTCTCCAGAAGTTGATTGTCGTCATCGATGATCGTTCACCTGTTGTTAGCAACAGGCTATGGATGCTATGCAGACTGAGCGGTTGCACTTTTATCTAAGTTAAAACACATCAATATTGAGACATACATAAAATATAAAATTCTCTTCTAATTTTCAGCCACACACAGCAAGGTAAACCGTGAGACTCGGTAAATAATAAACGTATTAAGTAAATTAATCACTATAAAATCGATAATCACGAATAATTTGGATTGTTTATTTCAAATTTATATCAAATATAGTCTTTTAATATTACTTACCTACTTTGTGTAATAAATAAGTGAAATACTTTAAGTATAATTAAATTATATTCTAACACACATTAATTGTACTATAAGAAGAAAAAGTATTAATTAATTTGTTTATTCAAAATGTGCAAACTTTTAAATACTTACAATCTCTTCTAAGTACAGTAGAAATCAAAGAAAATGTCATTAAAAAATCAGAAGAATTTAGCGATAGCTGAGTGAAAGAAAGAACTTGGAAATAGCACCAGAGAAAATAAAGGCAATTATGCTCCTGTCAATGCTGGATGCACTTATCAAAGAAAGGAGAAGAATATTGACATCCGTGGTAAACTTAGTTATATATTATGGAGTAACACAGGAAACTCCAATGGATATAGATTCTGGCAGTCAAGAGAAGAAGTTTCCTTCTCCACTGGAGGTCCCTTTGAGAGCTTTGGGGCAGAGCGAACTTTTGATCAGTTGGGCGAAGGAGACAGTCCCGAAACTCGAAGAGGCCTACAGATGTAGCGAGTATTTCACGATGGTATTCAGGCTACTCAGACCTTAGCGTCGTGCCCACTGCCCATGGGATGGTTCATGTCTTTCTAGTGAATATTCTTTACTGGAATGCACGGAGCATTCTAAAGCAGAGCAGAGCTGCGATCTGTTGTGGCACGCTATAACATCTCGGTAGTCTGTGTTTGCAAGACGTTCTTGTCCGCAGATGACTACTTCAATCTTCCGGGATTTGTCACTTATCGTGACGACAGACCTGGGAGCCGGCGACACGGCGCGACGATGATCCTTATTCGTAGGGATTTTAGGCACGCGCCGCTTGCGCATCCTCCTCTTGGGTCTGTTGAAACGACCACAATGTCAGTACAGCTTGGAGGCTTGATTGCCGCAGTTTATTGCAAACCACACAGTATATTGGACTTCGGGAACCTTGACCTATTGTTAGGCATAAAACCAATCGCAATTCTTGCTGGGGACCAGAATGCAAAACACGAATCCTGGAACTCAAGATCCCAGAATACTCGAGGTGTGGCTCGAGAAAGCGGTAGACGAGTTTTTAGCAACGTCGCCTGCTCAGCAGCCCAGGCAAATAACTAAATCAATTAGTACTCTTATAATGAGAAAAGCACGATTATGTAAACAATCGGGCGCTGAGGAATCTTCCTCAGAGGGGAGTTGAAATGGCTACCAGTAACTTGAAAGAGATAATTGCCCATAGATACTTCCCAAGGAGTTGGAAACTCGGCAAGGTGGTGATGATACCGAAAACTTGTTTAACCCCACTAGTGGTGTTCTAACTTAGCCTTGCGATCTTTTCTTGCCAGTTTGAAAGAACTATAGGAAACTGCAATCAGGTGCATGCCTCCAAAACACTAAACGAAGCTATGCAATTGATTGAAGAGGAAAGCAACATAGCCAGATTTAGAGCACCTTTGCCAAATAGCCCGTAGAATTCAAGACAACTAAACAAAACACTAATCAAAACCAATGACCATTTAAAAAACAACAATTTTATAAACAACGATAAGTTTATCAGCAACAAAATAACCAATATTATGAACAAAGACCTACACAAAATCATCAAGCACAACAAATGTTTAATAACCAACGTACACAACAATTTAACCCTCCTACGTTTACGAAGTCGCAACAAAGGCATTTGAATAATACGCATTATTCAAATGATCAAACGCCTGTCAATTAGCACAAGATATAACAACTTATAAACGCACAAACCCAAGTTCAACCTACACCTATGTCCGTAGGTACCCATTTGAGAACTTAGAAACAGAACCAAATGCTGAAGAATTCACACGAACCAGTGAACAAAATTTTTAATGGGATCCGAATAAAGAAAACTTTCCTACATTTCTATTAAGTTCGCAAATACCGAAATAAAGATGTTGATCGACACAGGTTCATCAAAATCATTTATAAACCTTGAAATTGCAGAAAAATATTTTAGAAAAGAAATCAAAAGAGACCCATTTATTGAGACGAGTGTTTTCCAAACACCAGACCATAGATTTAGTGTGGAAATACAGTCACCGTATATTTTCAATGACTGCAAAACGAAATTAAAATTTTTTCTATTAAAATTTCATAAGACATTTCATGGAATTTTGGATATGGATAATTTGAAGAAACTTAAAGCTCAAATTCTACTAAAACAAAAAATATATTGAAAACTTTGAATGCAACTATACCTTGAAAATACTACAAAGTTGAAACGTTCACCAACAATCTAACAACAATACTAGCCAGAACCAAAAAGTTGTGTCATCATCAACATTAAAAATGGTGATGTCATTATACCGTATCGCAAAATTCAAAATTGTGAAATACCACAGACTCTTATTACAGCAAAAAATGGAAGAGCAATTACTACTATAATTAATGCAGAGATATAGAAATCGACTTAACCAATACTATTAACACAGAAAAATGTATGGAATTCAACCCTACAAGAACACAAATAAATTTAACAAGTTCAATTAATTCAATAAATATGGACTTTTCGAAATTTAGCACATCTCAATGACATACGATTTTTTATAAGAATTAAGAATATCATCAATGGGTATTTCCTCAAGTAAATAAGTTTAATATTTATATTTGCCGACAAATTTACTTTATTGAAGCTAGATATGTTGGGTTAGGTTTTTTATTTTGTTAGAAAAGTTCTTACTATCCGGCCGAATAAAGTGAAACGAACAAATGAGGTGGTTCAATATCAATGTTGCTGCAATCAAAGTTTATCATGCGCTTATTAGCAAAACAAGTTACTGCGCGTGTTACAAAATACATATTAAGTTGTCATAATTTCAAAATTAATGGCCGAAAATGAGTACACTGAATTTAATATCATTTTAATAGTATTTTAAGAATATGTTAAATACAAAGTATAAAATAAAGCCCGTGCCACAGCACCTCGCCATTTCGATGTTCTTACCAAGCCTTCTTAATTCAGAATGAATCTGCTACGACTGCTACCCTTCTTGCACAAGAAGCGCCCAAAACAAGAACATATCCGCTTTTTTTTTAATGAAAGATAGGGGATACCATAAGGGGATATCATAAGAATATGTAAAATGTAAAGTTTAAAATAAATACAAGCCATGTAGTACGCCCGACAGTGGGGGCTATTTTCAAACTGCTGCCGTAATTTTGACTACACACTGCTGCTCGTATTGCTTGATCTTGGCATCTTCGTGTCAAAATGACGTCAATTATGTCAGAACGAGTAATCCAATCGAGCACTTTGTGAATAGTCCCCCTTAGCTCGCTATTTAGAGTATTTATTTGGCGTATTTTTCAATAATTACATTAAAATATAATTCACGCAAGACCAGGGCTTCTGTTTGACACCAAGATTTCCTTTCCTTGAATATTGTATTAATTTCAATTTTACAGAGTCAAATTTACTTCTTTCTTGAAAAAATTCAAATAACTTATAATTTAAAATTTGGCAAAAAATACTGCTGTAATTTTAATTTATTTCGATATTCTTACCACACTGTAATAATTCAGAATGAATCTACCATCAGTTTCCTTGCACTGTAGCATTCTTGTGCGGAATGAGCGCGAGTAAAATGATCAGTTGTGTTTTCATGCACATGCACACTTGCATTTATCTTTTGATCTATATTTTACTTATACATTGTTAGAAAATTATATATAGTATTTAAATATAACATAGTAATTGCAATTGATATTAGTATGTGAAGGTTTCATCATATTTGGTTTCATGTATCCACCATGCTCCATATATTAAGGGCGTGGTAGTTGCATAAGCAAAAGGTGGTCATGAGTGTTAGACGTTGATGTACCTGCATTTGCAGTCGAAACCAAACAATTGTCCTGAAAAATAAGTATCAAATAAAGGTTGATTTTTTCATTTGAATGCCGATTCTTTCGAGGGGATAATTTAATTATTACCATGTACCAGTTCATTAATTTAATATCATTTTTGAGTGGATATCACTCAAATTGCTTAATATATTTGATGTAAGAAATCTAGATGGGTAATTTGTAGAGTAGGCAAAATGCCACGCGGCTGCGTTCAAGTAGATATAAAATGTAATTTTTTATTATAAGAAAGGTCAAATTAAGAGTAAAATATTTATTTTTGTAATTATTTAGTGTATATTTACAGTTTTTGTTAAAAACTTGATAGTTTATCAAACATTTTTTTATTAAAAATACAATTATAATTTTCATTATCATCGAATGTTGTTTACGACCGTAACCAGAACATATGAATCGATAATTTTGAACTGTCAAATTCGCCGGTTTGTGGAAGTTTTTATATTTTATAAAATACAATAAAAATAATATTTCAATGGCTTGGTTACCTCTTGAATCTAATCCTGAAGTAAGACTTTGTTATTATACATGATCTTTAAAATATGATATTAATGTACTTTTTATTTCAGGTACTCAACAAGGTAAGAATCGATTAATGATATTTTGCACCTTTTTGCAGATAAAAACACTTCTTATGTTGTTATTAAGGAAAAGAAATTGTTTTTTTATCAATTTTATATAAAATTTACATTATATATGACGCAAATCCTAAGGCATAAAAAATGTACCGCTTTGTCATTGTGCCTTTAATAAAAGTCACGTAACCATGGAAGCCCAATTCTTTATTATTTTAATATTCTGATGTGCACTTAATTATATATCGGATTTTTAAGCAGCAAAAGTTTTCATATTCGGCATCAAATATTACTAAGATTTTACTTTTGAAAATTATCAAACTGATTTTGGAATCAAATGTATAATATATTTTCAGTTTATGGGAAAATTGGGAGTACCAGAAAAATGGAATGTTGTAGATGTTTATGGACTGGATTCCGATACTTTGGCTTGGGTACCAAGACCTGTGCTTTCTGTTATTCTCCTATTTCCCTGCAGCGATAATTATAACAAATTTTCAGAAGAACAATGTAAACTGCTTAAAGAAAAGGGCCAAGTCGTAGTTGATGATATTTACTACCTAAAGCAGTATGTCTCGAATGCTTGCGGCACAGTTGCTTTAATTCATAGTATTGCGAATAATAGGGATAGGTAAAAGAATCTAAAAAGAAATAACTTATTATTAATTTTTAAATAATTTTAGGATTAATTTAACTGATGGCAAATTCAAAGATCTCTTAGACGAAAGTAAGAACATGACTCCTGAAGAACGAGGTGAATTGCTACAAAACAGTAGCAATCAAATAATGTTAGCACACCAAGAACTAGCACTCGAAGGACAAACAGAAGTCAATCCAAATGATCAAGTGAATCATCACTTTGTTGCTTTTGTACATAAGGGTGGTTTCTTGTACGAATTGGATGGTAGAAAGGAGTTTCCTATAAACCATGGACCAACCACACCAGATTCCTTATTAGAAGATGCTGCTAAAGTGTGCAAAGAATTCATTGCAAGAGATGCTGAAGACGTCAATTTCACTGTTATGGCTCTAGCAGCAACAGACAATTAAATTCAACTTTTACCAACGAATATTGCTTGAAATGCTGCTAACTGGGGCCAAGTTTTTGACATACTCTATATTTTTCCACGAACAAGATTTAGTTATTCATTAATGCATTTTATATAACATGGCTTAGAAATTAAATTATGTTGTTATTTATTGTTTTTTTTTAATATATATTTGTTAAATTTTTATTTATTTTGCTTGGCTTTACATGTGCCTTGCAAGATATAAATTGGCATGTAGCATCAATAAAAACTATTTAAAGTCAATTGCTTTATAATTTTGAAACCTTAATTTTATACTTTATCTATACACACACATAAAATTACAAAAAAAAATGTATTGGAGCAAAATTCGACTTAATCTGAGGCTTCTATGGTTGCAATATAATGAATTTAGTAGATATATTTTCAATTAATTTTATGTAGTATATAACATACATTTTTCATCTATTGTACAATTCATTCTTTCATTGCTTAATAATATTTATAGCAAAAACAATGCTTTATTTATCAACCAACAAAACTATAAAAAATGTAATACACATTCATATACACCAGTAAAAATTAATTGATTTAACTTTCTAACAGTATTCTTGTGCATACCAGGCAAAGTCCACCTAGACTAAGCTTTATTGAATTTTCTATAAAAATGCATAGTTTCAATTTAAGTCGCCATGGTATTAAAGGTGCAGATATAAGTGCAGTATATTTAAAAAACTTGTCAGTGTTTTTACATTAATGATTTGCTTATTATGTTTTCTTTTAACGCTTTGATTTTTTAATATTGTATAAATTGGTAAGTATAACTGGCTTATTGCATCTTGCATTACCTAATAAAAATTAAAAATACTATTGTTCTGCTGAAAAATAAATGCGATGATTTGGAGGTGTACTCTAAAAAGAATTGCCTAGTTTTGCGTAATATTTTTCATGATTTGTCTGAAGATATGTATTAGTGTATTGAATATGGCTTAAACTAACTCTAAATAATAAAATTATAAGTGTTGGAATCCTTTATGTCTTAAAACATTTTGAGGAGGGCATCTCCTTCATAATGCATACGTCTGATGAAATTATTAGTCTTGGAGACTTTAAATTTAAAATTTTAATAATAACGAATATTTAGTATAGTTTCTGCACTGGTGGTGTGCTTTAGCGTAAGGTCTGTTCATGATCTGGTAGAGCCTTCAGCCAGCGTAGTCACTTTTCACAATTATAAACATTTTAATGTGGTTTCCTGTGTTGTTTCATGTTCCACATTCTATGACTTAATTTTTTTGTTCGATTTACGTGCACCAACTCTACGAATAGCTGTATTGAACACTGGCTAACTGGTCTCAAGGTTGCAGAGCTTCACTGTGAGAATTATGCAGTTGCATCATGTTTGAGTTATGTATCGCAGTGACCTAATGATTATGGTTAAGCCTTATTGTGATTAATGAAGTGCTGCTTCTTACTTTATTTCTGAAAGATTTAGGCACTGCAAACATTATTAAGAATGACCTTGATTCAATTGTATCTGAAACACATATTACAAAAAATGTTATTGTAGGTGAAGATTTTAATGTCACTTTAAATTTAAAAAGTAGACACCCTTTAACTTTCTTGATCCTGTATTTGAGGTGATCGTGCCTTTACCTCACCATAATTGTATTGGGGTGGTTCTTTCTCATCCTTTGAGAGAGTATAGACCAATGACCGCGAAAGGCATGTGTATATTGCACTGTGTAGTTGAGTGTGTTGATTAGGGTTCTGTTAGCAGGGTGGTAGCGATGAGGTATAATTTGAGATGTTCTCCGACATTTTTCAGTCATGTTTTGAAGATAGCTTTTCTCTAAACAAATATAAAGAGAGTGCGAGGCGGAGAATAAAATGGTTCACGCCTACAATTTGTTGCCCTTTGTCTCTTTAATGAGGCTTATAATAGAAATCCAATGGCTGATTTATTTGACTAGAAATTGGTTAAGCTAATACTTTATTTTTTGGAAACTCAAAAGATGTGTCTAAATCAGTACCAAGGAATCGGTGTGACCCTCTGCTTTAACATCGTCTCATGAGTTGATCTCTTTGATGACTTGTAATCTTATTCTGGAAAATCTTTCGTTTTCTTTAAGGCCTGTGACTTTGCTTGAGGTTAGATCTGCTATTGACTACCTAAATAACAACACATGTGCTGATGCATTTGGACCCACTATAGAATTAGTAGTCAGTAAAAAATAATAATAATTGGTAAATTAACTAGAATAATAACTAATTGTATCTGTTCTTCCACCTTGAGTGTTTGTGATGTTTCGAGAGAGGTAATTATTGTGTAGCCACTTTTATAGACGTGAGTGAGGCATTCATTTGCGTTTCACACGAGATTTTACTGGAGAAACTTCTAAGGCATGGTTATGACCACAAGAGCTGCATGTCAATGGATTCTTATCTATCTAATAGAAAGCAACATGTGGTGATTTTTCATCCTATTTAAATAGCAAATCGATTATATTCGTGAACGATACTACCTTGATTAATAGCTCAAAATCTTTTCTTGATTTGTAGCAGCCAGGGTCGTTACACTGCCCTGTGTTTCACATGGAGAGATCACATAAATCAATAAAGTTTTTTAATTTGATAGCATCTCTGGAGTGTTTCATTCTATAGTTTGAAATTTTGTATTTTTTATTTGCAATTTTGTATGTATTTTTATACAATTTGTATTTGTGTAAATTTATATTTATATACCTATATTTATCTTTCTCTATGTATTTTGTACGAATTTATATTATATTTATCTAATCTAAAAAGGCGAAAAAACCCTGGTGACTGAATTAGTATGCTTCCGGTTCTTTCCAAGATGTCTGAGAGGATTATTTTGTTTCAACTACAACGATACTTATAAGAAAATTATATCTTACCACATCCACATTTTGCAATGGGTATAGCATTGAACAGACAACAAGGAAGTAACCACACTTACATTGTAAGACTACTCCAAGGCTTTTAATACTTTAAATCGTTAGCTTTTAATTAGTTATGATTTTCATATGCTTTAGATGTAAAACCCTTTATTCGATTCCGATATCTCTCAGGGATCTATTTTCTGCTTAAAAATCTATCCTATCTACTTATACAGATGACATACAGCTCTACTGCTCTTTCAAACTAGATAGTCATCGTTTACCTATATAAAACATTAATGGTTAGTTATTCCACTCTTAAGTTTTCTTTTAAAAATTTAAATTATAGTGTGTGATTCTCTAATACTGTCTATACACATGTCGCCCACCTTAAATGAAGAAATTTTTCTCGATGGCTGATTGTAAGAGTGTACTACTTATACAATAGAATAAGTTTTAGAACTGATGTTTACAATTTACAGTTAATACACAGAAATACTATTACAATTCACAAACAACCTAAATCAATTCAAGTGCAGCTTCTCATATAGTTTTGCTAGTCTATATATGATATCCTTGGGTATCAAATTATATTCAGTTTCAACTTTAAGGATCAGAATCAGGTTGCTCAAACATCACAAAATTACTTTTTAATACTTTTTTTTCTATCATCGTTCCAGTTCTTACCTCCTAATCGGCATTTATGTCAAATTCGGTTATTTGAATTGGTAACAGGCATGGTGCAAACCCAATGTTCTGTCATTTATTAATTCACTGCCATACATTCCAAAGATAGTCATCGTATATTTGCTTGCTACACACTAGGTATTCGAAACCCATTGCAATTAATAAATATTGACAATACAGACATAATTAAGTAGTTCCTTTTAATTTGAGTTTACCTCAACTTTGAATTAATAATAATAATAATAATGTTCCATGTTCTGAATATGCATATCTAATTGTGCATATTTTGAATTTGTCTTGGTGGTTTGCGTCACCACGGTCTGAGCTCAACTATCCGTTGTCCCACCATCAGAACCCATCTATCACAATTTCTATATACCTTCCTAATCCTTATTCCTTATAGAGTAGTCCAAGGTACGCTCTTCCTGTCGTAAAAGGCGACTAACTGGGCACACCCATCATGATGGAGACAAGGAGTAAAGGAAAAGGAAAAGGGCTGCTGCCTGGGGAGCGCCAGGGCATGTTTGGAGCCGACGCTGGACATGACAGTTTGCG
>JAUIMW010002863.1:0-10203 GCA_033557785.1 Enochrus cinctus | reverse complement strand
GCTTTAGCGAATGTCGGCGAGCAGCGAAGCTGTGAGTGTCAAGGGCCAAATTTTAAGAAGAATATATAATGTTATAGGTTGACAAACAAACTGCTAAAGCGAATCCTTAAGTTTTTTCTTTCTTTAGTTGGAAACTCGGTCAGATCTAGCGTCATACCTGGTTGATTCACTTTAAGGTAGTTCCGTATTATGTTCGTGTCTACAGTGTCCATACAATTGCCCAGGTAGACCCATGCTCTTTTTGGTGAAGGCATTAGCCCCTATAAGTTCTCCGTAGCTTCCCCAGTTATGGTTTTACCCTTGTTCTTTGTACTACGTCTAATTACTTCGCTATATTCTTGATGTAGTTTTTTTAAGGGTGGAACAGTTAAATAAATAAATCTTGATTTTTGTTGTATTCATCCTTGGTGTTGTTGTTCTTTTCGTTCAAGCTCTGAGGGTTGTCTTTAACTATTGGACTTTTGTCAGGTTTATTAGTTTCTGATTTGTTAGATTTGCTTTGTTTATGTTCTATATTGTTTCTATATTTTTCATTGTTTGTAACCTTATTTAGTCCTGATTTAGAAACTTAATTTGGTTTTGGAGTGATTCAATCAGAGCATTTTTCGTATGAAGTAGCTCATCTTTGTCATTGAAAGTTTCTTCCTTAGCCAATAACTGTAGCTTGTTGATGTGATCCTTACAGCATTTCACTATTTTCACATTCCGTTAGATATGCAACGAATATTTTTTGTTTTGTACGTGCTGCAAAACTCCGATGAAAGTTTGAGTGGCACTTTACACATACTAGAGTATTCTTAACTTAACAAAGCAATATCAAGTTCACTTGGCAAAAATTGACTAAGAAGTGTATGAAGGGAGGGTGGAAGAAGAAATGATAAGAGATAACCCAGGATTATCAATGAGAAGAGCTTATCGTTGGCCAAATTGTCAACCTAATCGAAACAGCAGAACTAGATATAGATGAGTAGGATATTTAGGGGTTGCTGCAGGTTTCTGGTGAGGGCCTTGCCAACGACGACCTTAAAAAACTGGCAGAGCAAGGAATTGAAGAACACAAAAATAATGATTCTGAAGACGATGAACTAAAAGAACTTGCTACAGATTTTTTTAGAAAAAGTTTAGAAACGATAACTGAAATCGTTGATCAAATTGTACCGCCTGCTACCAATATTTGCTTAATGAAAGAAAAAGAAAGAGACAAATGACTAGACGATTTTATCGCCAAAAAAATCAAAAATATCTGAGGAACCAGGACACATCATCACATAAACAATTTGTTGAAATAAAATAGGTTTTTTGAATTATTATCTGTTACATATACTTTTATTTCTATCAACTTCGAAAAAAAATATTTTTAGTAACATACAAAAGCACAGAATAAAAGCACAAAGAATGAACGAGTCTCTGAGGGTGAAATAAACCGGGTAACGACTTTTATCGTAAAATCAAGTAAAAGGAGAATGAAGAAAATAGAAACAATGTTGGAAGAAATTAGGAACAGATTGCTGGAGATGAATGGCAGGCTAAAACGAATAGCTGGTGAGATGAGAAGCGTTAAGATGGAGAATGTGATATTGAGGGGAAATAGTGAAACAAGAAAAAATAATCGAACGGTTAGAAAGAGAAATAAGAAAGAAAAAGATAATAACTAAGGGGGTGATCGAAGGAGAGGTTGAAAAAGAGGATGAGATACAAGAGAAGATGATGGCGATAATGAAAAGGATTGGAGTGGAGATGGATCCACAAAACAACATAGAGGATATTAGAAGAATAGGACAAGTTATCAACAAAAACATGGACGTATTGAGAAACACTAAAAAATTAAAAGAGACAGACATATGGATAGATGAAGATTTCCCAAACGATGTTATGGAACAGAGATCATTATTGATACCACAGCTAAGAAAAGCCAGACAGAGGGGGCACAAAGAAAATCTGATCTACAACAGACTTATTGTGAACGGTGAGATACTAGAAATGGACTAGGGAGAACAAGAGACTCAAAACATAAACAGGAATAAGGAAGTGAGAAAACCCACTCGAAGCAAAAAACTAAAGAAAACAGAATAAAAGAGGGCGAGAACGACCATGGAAGTAAACAAAATGGGGGCAAAGAGCAATGTGGTGATGGGAGATTGGGGAATAGGAGAATAGGTGAGGGTGTAGAGAAGGATAAAGGAAAAAAGGTGAGGGATACATATGTGAAGGGATGGATAAAAAAAATGTGATATAGAGACTGGATAAATGGAACGTGCGCAGATTGCAGGGGAAAGAGGAAGAACTGGAGGAAGAGTTTGAACGAGCAAAATTAGATATCTTGGCCATAGCCGAAACAAAGAGAAAGGGTACAGGTATAAAAAAAATAAATAGAAGAAATACAATGATTTATACAGGGGTGAAACAGAAAGAAAGTGTGTTTCTTCTATTTATTAAAACGGGTATAAAAACCAAAACAAACGACTTTACCCGATCAATTAGTGTATTAACTTTGATATTGTATGTTTTACGGAAATTTGGTAGATTTAATGAATTTTTACTATAAGTATGAAACAATTCCTTGAAAATGTCGAAAATAATGATAATTTAACAATTAATTCCTAACTAAATTAGATTAATCAACTCCAATAATTCACAAAAAATTACTTCTATCCCAATTTCAATGACCATGAAAAAAAAACGAACACGAACTAGAGTACGCGCTAAAGAATCCCAACAACTACATAGAAACGAATCAAGTTAAGGAATTTCTTAAAGAATCCATCATATACCATCCCTTTTACTTAAAATGTCAATATTTTTTGTATTCAATGAAATATTTCAGCATATCACCCAGTTCACCGATAAATCTCTGCATATTTGTTGAGGGCTTCATACTGCAGTTATTTCTTTATTAATATTTTTAAAATTGAGAAGAGAAAAAATTTATTTTAAATACCTATTGATAACATTCTTGTAAATAAAATTTGTTTTATAAATTTTAAGTACAGCAGAGTAAACTCTTTTTTGTTATATAATAATCGCGCTAAATTAAAGTTAAATAAATAGATAACTTTATAGTTGCTATTTAAATATGATAACATGTTTATTTTAGTTTAACCTTAGATGCGATAAGAATGCTTATAAATGAATTTAATTTACTTGTATATTATATTTAAACTGAAATAAATAGATTCATACCTGTAGCATCAGTGTGAGGAATCATCAAGTCTATTAGATATTAAATTAATATTTTATTGTGGAGCTGGGTGCAATATTTATTAGCAGAGTAAGAGGCAAATATAGGTCTACGTAATTTACAAAGGATTGCACCGACAACGAGGAGACCACTACTTTCAAGTATATCTCTTGAGGCCTTGCTGGCGCGGATAAGTTGGTAATCAACTATTTACACACCTTCAGCGCACTCAGGACAGCATCATAGCGTAGTTTATGGCGCATGAATAAAATAACTTCTGTTTAACCAACTATTGCCCTGAACAGAGTTTGGCGGTTTTAATGGGATCGTAGGACATCTTGTCGTCTCCAGAACTAAAATATCCTTCGTTATAATTCACCACCCACGCTTAGATCAATATAAATGTCATCTGCATTGTTGTTCCGATTAAGCATGTCAATTATTTCCCATGTTCATCCGATACGTAGCACTTAGTCATATGCCCCTAAAAGCGACAACTACATGCTTTAGGAATGTTTAATTAACCATTATTAAGCAGAGCCTTCAACAAAACTGTTGCCTTGCCTTTCCTTCGAATGGAAAAGTTGAGTTCGGCTGAATTTTGGGAGGCCTTAATTAAGATTCGAGAGAACAATTTTTATTTAGGTATTTTTGCAATAGAAAGCTCATTAATCAAAAACAGGAGCCCAACTAAAAATAGACTTTTGCTGCTTTGCTGATGCTTTTGATAAAGAATTAAAATGTAAGGAGTGGAAGAATTTTTTCAGATCCTTATTAAGAAAGTGATCCGATAAATAACGTTTATTTTCGGTTGGTTTCATCAAACGTATGAAAGTTGTATGCATACTAAATTACTTTTGGTAAGAAGTTTTTAAAAGTGCTCTCTGGGATGAAGTGTGGTAATTTAACAGAAACTCATTTTTTTCCCAAAACTTTGTTGGGATCAACGTTCTTACTCATTCTTGTGTTTGGTACTTAATTAGAATTGGTGCTCTTAGTGGGATTCAATGAAGGGAAATAGTTTTCTTTGAAATAAGTTTAGAATTTTCATTTTGTAAGGATGGAGTTATTCTAAAAGAATTAATTTAGCAAATGGAATTTTATCGCATTCAGCACTGATGTTGAAAAATGAAAACGAAATATTCTTATAAAGTAATTACATCGCGTTTCTATTAGAATCTAGTCTTCTTGTTGGTGGCTACTAATTTTTGTTTTTATTTAAGATCTGAAAATTATTTTTATTGCCTAACTTATACTTTCATTAATTTTCTAGTAACTAGAGACCTTAATTCCTATTCAAAAGTGCAAATAGCCCATTTGATGGTGGTTTAGTTTGATTTATTTGCCTGATTCAAAGTAATTTGCATTCCTATAGGTTTAGTACTAGTGCGAGGTCGCCCTTCATCGAAGGGGTGAAATTAAATCGGAACAATGCTTTCAAACAAGAGTGGCCCCTTTTAAATCGAATGCAAAACAAGTTGTATTACAAGGGTGTTGTTAGTGTGGATTTATATTAAACTCTCATGATTATTGCTTTATTATATAAAAGTGGTTTTATTTTCATCAGCTTCAAAATGAGACTGTAGTCCATATGCTAAGAGTATTTGTATCGTATTTTACGATTAATTAAAAATTATAGGAAAAGTTTGAAGGTTTTTGAGATATTAAACAATATTTTCACGTTTCGAAATGAGAGATGGAGAGAATGTAATATCACATATTTATCAAAAGCAGTGCTAATTGAAATTTAAAATTGATATTAATCATGGTTTCGATGGACCTTTATCTGCAACATATATTAGCTTTACAACATGCGTTCCTATATTAGAATCTTGTTTAATATGCAGCGGAAGCGAGTGCTGTTTGGACGGAAGATTCAAATATTGACCTCCTTCATGGGGATAGGTTCATTAATGAACTGCTCTTTGCTTGAAGAGTTGAATAAATGATCGAAAATTTATCTTGGTGATCATCTTATTCAACAACGGCACAACATTAGCAGGAGTCCGCACATATTTTAATATTCAATAGCGTTTGTAAAGCATTTCAAATTTTCGAATAATAAAAGGGCAGAAGTTGTTTCGTACCTCAAAGACCATCAGACGACAAGAGCTCTAACGACAGCTACCCACTTGACGGGAGCTGTTAACTACATCGTAATAATTAAAACGCAAGAGAAGAATAAAAAAGTCATTTTTTCTTAATGCTTATGAAATGTGCCAAACGACCCAAAAATGTTTTACTTAACAAAAAAAATGTTTTGTTCAAAAGCCCTGATATGCCTCACGCATAAATAATTACAACTTCATCTGCTTAAGTTAAATTGCCTCTTCTTGGTTTTAAACATCAAAACGGGAAGTATTTACTTTACCCTGAAAATAATTTAATATTGTAATTAACTCCTTTCGAAAGTTACACGGCGCGCAAGCCTGGTAAACCAAAGAGGCTCCCCAAAGAGATTCAATATGTAGCAATATATAAAATTACAGGAGAAGAGTGGCGGAGAATACGCCTCCTCTTCATACTATATGCAAATTCTTATTGCATCATTAAGCTTAACAAGAGATCGATCCGAGGAGATGATTCTAAAGTACGGCGATTAATTTAGATTGATGCGATATAAGCCTCTTGTTGATTTTCGGAAAAAGGAGACAAGTGTTTTCGATTTTCACGCAGCTCTGGTTGAATAAGAGGTTTACCATGTTTGGTAGCTTTACTATCCAGACGGAGTCTGCACAGATATCCACAGTCGCTTTTCTGCACTCGGAATGCGAGGATGGCTAATGTCCTGCGCGGAGAACTGCGTCTCCCTTACGCAAAACTTTAAATAAGTGCGCTCGTTTCGCAACATCGTCAATTTATCATAATAAAATAAATATAAACCAGTGTTTTTTAATGACTTGGAGTTTTTTTTTCGAAGGTAGGTGTTCCTTTAATGATGTGTATTTGATGAAGCGGCAAATGAGTAAGTTAAGCTGGCTGGGAATAACTTTCGAAACTTTTACATCCTCAGCGAAGGGTAAATATTATTTGAATGGATGTATATTTATATTTATGTTGTGAGATTATAGCGCATTTCTCAATTCAATACGGCGTTTTCCATCACTTTAAGAGTTGTTCTTTCAGAAAATACATAATACAAAGAACTGAATTAATATCTTCCATAAGGTAATCTTTAAACATGTTTTTGTTTAAATATAACTTTTTGTGTTGTAGTATTGCATTGCTTTTTTTTTCTTAAAACGCAGATACAAGTCTATGTGCATAAATATAATAATATGGTTTCCAAAACTATGTATTTTTGTGTTTTTTTAAACACATTTTCGATCAATATATTTCTTTTAATCTCTCTTTTTCAAATTCAAATTTTTATAAATTTGCATTTTATTTAATATGTATCTTTAATGTTTATTTAACAATAATAATTTGTCATAATATGTGTTAGTTAACATGCTCCACACGCTTTAGCCTTTGCGTATTTTAATTTATAAAACCTTTGTTTTTCGTATTATGACGATTTTTGTTTGTCTGCGTATTAGAATTATTGAATTTTAGGTTTGTTAAAAATTACTTTGAGGGTACATTTCTATCTATTTTTATATTGTTTTGATCTGTCCCGCCACAACATACTATTGCGTATCTAAGAATAGATCCACTCAAACCATAATTCACATAATATACAATATTGTTTGCTCTTTGTATTGATTCGCAGCCGCAGTTTTAGCTATTACATTTTCCCTTGCTGAATTTGTATTTCTGCAAAGTCAGGGATCTTTGGAATAGTTAAAGAAAATTTTATGACATTAGTTTTTTTTTATATTGAATGCAAGTATATGCAGTAGCATAATCATTGTAAGGATCGTAAACCGTAACAGAACTGAAGATTTTGAACGAAATTTGAGTCAAAAATTTGAGTATTTTATCCAATCTTCGTTCGCTCCTTTTAAATTTTTCCCCTTCCTTGTTTTTCTCTTTTTGTGAGGTCTATAACCAATTTCTTGGAGTAGGATGGTCATGGTTTTGTGTGGTTTCACTTTTTCTGACTCTAGTTGTTTACCAGATATCTATCGGTTGACCATGTCTCGCGAGGCTAGTTTCATTACTGCTGCCACAATAAGAACCATGTCATTTACGTATACAGTTGAAGAGGCCTAAGGACAGGATTTTAAAAAAATAGTTAGCGAAATATTTTGAAATTTAAATTCCAATTTTAAAACCACCTACAATAAAAAAATTACTACGGTTTCATAAAATACTGAATAATTTTGATCAAATTACATATTTGGGGCTATTAATGTTCATATTGATTTTATGAATAAATAAAATTAGGCTGGTAGAAGTAAATTAAAAAGCATTTAATAAAAAACATTTTAATAATATTAAAATAGACATTTTAAGAGCTAATGTACTGTAGATTAATGTATATTGCACGATAGGTAATGAAAATTTATGAATTCAAATAAGGTCGATGCAGTGGTTTGATCGAAGATGTTTTCATAAAGGCTGTCCCTATTCTCTCTCAGGATAAATCATAATCCCGAAAATGTCGTGTCATGTAAATACAAGTATTTTATGCGATTTTCTTTCCAAAATTATAAAATTCCTTTTTTTTTCTATCTAGCATCTTAATACCTTCAAAACTAAGCAAATTTTACTCTATTTTTACGTACTGGGAAGTAGATAGAACTTGTCAGCTAATTTCTTTTTTTAATAAGTTTCCATTTCGTCTTAGTTATTTTCTTTTTCATCTTCTATACAATCGGGCGAATGATTGAATGATTATTTAATTAAATCTTCTCTATAAATAGGTACAGTTGTTTTAAATAATTTATAGCTTTTCTTTTTTTCTTCTGGTTCAAGTAAAATTTGAAATCTTGGGTCTATTTAAACAGCACCTGGTGATAATTCGTTCTCCACCTTATCTATAGCGTTAACAATCCTGTTGATTCCATCAATTCAAACGATCATCCATTAACTGCAACATTTTATACTAATGCAACAGTTGCTTTTGGTTTTCATTATTTTCGTCCAATTTTATTTTTTATATTGAATTACATTAAATTCTTTATGGTGTCGTTTTAGATGTCTTTTTAAGTTTGCAGTCTGTTTTTATCTGATTTTGATTATTTAAAATATTTTCGGGATAATTTATGTATAAAAAAGTTTGTATAAGTTTTTTGTATTTAAATTAAATCAACCTACGTTCCCTTATAAATATACCTTATTTATTTTATATTACAATAAAGTTATTGAGTGGCCGCCAAGTTTTAAATTTGATAAACCTTTATAGAAAATAAAATTTATTAATTTTTAACTAATGCATACATCCTTTATGTACTGGGCGAATTTCATGAGAGTAAATATGAAGTATATTGAGTCTAATTAAATCAAGTCTTATTAATAATATTTTTACGATGTAAAATAAAGTGAAGGAATCATGAGCATTTTTGACTTTTTGTAGAAATATCCCTTTACCTGAGTCTTTGCCACTCAAACTATTTGAAGTAGCGAGTTAAAATTTAAGAAAAAAGCTTTCAGAATTGATGTTAAACTTTATTTAATTTTTGTTGTATTTCATGTTTGAATTTTTGGAATTGTTTTGTAATTTTTTATTATATGGTTATATATCGGGATATCGGAATGAACTTCGGGCTCCACAAGTGCTCCAGGATAGCTATTAGGAGAGGAATAGTGGAAGCATCCCAGCATGAACACCGTGATATTAAACAGCTAAAACCGGAGTAGACGTACCGTTATCTCGGAATGCCGCAGAATCAACGACTGGACCATGCAACGCTAAAGAGAGAAATCAAGGACAAGTACCAAAAGAGGTTAACAAAGCTGATGAACACCCATCTTCCCTCTGGTGATATCCGCGGAAGGGATCATGACGAACAATTTTTCAAGGAATATGCAATTACTAGGATTACCGAAGACCATCGGCAATGTGGGAGAGCGAGCCATATTGCTGCAAACCTGCCACATTGTGAGGAAATTCCTTGGAGAGGATCAAGGAGTCGGGATGAACTTCCCTCTTTGCGTCCGAGCCGAACCGCTGTAGAGCATTAGTTCGACCATAATAATAATAGTCCTTATCGCTTATTACTCAACATATTAACATAAATGATATAATCATAAATAAAACGTACGTTTTGTAAAAAAATTTAAACTTAAATGCAATAGAAAGAAAGAAAAATATATAATTATATTTTTATACCTTTAAAGGTTGACTTGCTGACTTAATCAGTTCATAAGAGTGTCTTATATAAATTTTCTATATTTTCAGGAACAAGATTGTACAAACTCTAACCCGTCACAAGACCTGACTGTTTATAGCTGGCTGTTTTTTTCTGCATTACTTGATTCGATAGTTCTTCTTAGTTTTGTGGATGAGGATGATTGAGTTTTCAGTGTATATTTGTTTTACATGTAGAACTTCTGCTTCATCAAACAACTTTTATTGAATATATTTTAGGCTTGTTTAATATGACTTTCAGGGCATATTTCTGTACCATCTCAAGATTAATAGTTGCATTTTGATATGCCCCACCGCAACATACTATTGCATATCTAATTATCGATTATGTCATTATTATTTAACCATATTTAGATTTCCTGCAAGAACATTTCTGTACAATCATTGGAGTGTCATCCACATATATAAAAAGTTTTTCATCCACTCATATACTAGAAATTCCGTCAATGTTTTAAAAATAGCATGGGCCAAGCACAGTTTCCTGGGAAACTCCTAATATTATTGTCGCAGCCGGACTTATTACTGCTTCAATTCTTATATTTTGAATTCTATTCTTAAGATAGCTTTTAATAATTTTATATGAAGTTCCCCGTATACCAATTCTTTCCACATGATGAGATACTGTGTCAAATTCTTTTGCCAACTTCAAAAACACTGCCATAAACTTTTGTTTATTGCTTACACCACCTCTCACTGCACCTATAAAGTCAATTAGTGTATTTTCAGTTGAGATACCTCTTTTTAATATATATATATATATATATATATA
>JAUIMW010002862.1:0-10207 GCA_033557785.1 Enochrus cinctus | reverse complement strand
AATAAAATAATTACCTTCCTGTTATTAGCAACAATTCTCCCTATTACTTCTTAGTACAGCAACTCGAAGTTCGCAACACTTCTGACATTCCTCGCGAATAATTAGAATATTTCAGCGACATCCAGTGGTAGATAGTTGGCAAGTAGACGTGGACTTTCGTCTTAATTCATTAACAATTGTATTATCTGCAATTACACAGCCAACTACAACACTGAATTTTGTAGTCTTATTGCCACGGACGTTCATCTGCCTATCGAAAGGCACTGAAACTTAAGCAACATCAGTCCTTTGGTTGGCGAATTCCCAAAACCAATATAGCAGTTGATAAATTACTTGCATTGTTAGAAGGCCATCTTCGATATATACTAATTAACTAAATCAAATTGAAGACGATCTAAATTATTTAGTAATGCAGAATTGAAAATTTAAATTGAATGCAAAGATAACCCTAAGTAATAACGGTCTATTTCCTAGAGAGCTCCGGGAAAATCCAGGAAAACCGGGAATTTTGCATCCTGTTTTAATAAATTGCTCAGAAATCAGCGTAATATTTTATAGAAGTTCACCGCCATAAGAATGTTCATTTTTCTTCGCAGCTAATTCTACAAAAACTACTCAACCTATTTTCCCTACAACAATCCTCCACGTTCTCAAAATAAACACAAAAATCAACAGATAAAAATGACAGAGAGCGATTATTATGATGGCTGGTAAGTCGAGACGTCTCGAAATATTGCTCCGAGGTTCTGCGTTCTTTTCTTTCTGCAACTTCATTTATTATTTCACGGCTCCGTATCATCTGATAACCTCCTGGAATATGATACTCGAATACAACTTGTTATGTAATACTATACTTTCGAGACAATTATGGCTGCATTTGTTTCCCAATAAAATACAAAATATCTCAAAATACTAATAAAATATTTTCTTGGAAGTTTATTTTCCTTACACATTTATATCTAACTGAAAAAACTGAAAAAGTTCGCAATTTATTTTTGAATGGCTAAGCCCGTTGGGATTGCTTTTCAGTTCAGAAGTAGAATTGTTAAACCTCACCGAGCAAAACCTTCCGGATTATCTTAGCATTCGTATAAATCTGTTGACTCGAATTAGTAATTACAGTTTAGGAAGTATAATTGCATCTGCACGTAGCCAAATACCAGCCCTAATTAGATTCAAAGCTCTTTGTTTATTTTTACTCCGTGACACGACGAGTTGCTGCGGTCCTTTCTGCCGCAAAAACGGATCTAAAGTCCAGAAAACTTTGTTAATTGTGTCTTTTTTTATGGCGCACTTACGTTTAATTTGTTTCATTCTGTCAGCAAACACATTACTTTTATAACTAAATTTGCAAAAGCGGATGAATACAATTTTTCGGAGCCACACGTGAATTCGTTTGTAAAATTTGTGTTCAATGAACAAATTGGGTGGATCGGTCTAATTTGCATTTTAAATGACGCAATCACGTTTTAATTGCTATTTTTTTCGTTGAACGCCGCAATTATTATTGACAATACATTTAAATAAACTGTTTAATGTTATTACGTGTTGGAGATTTGCACGCTGAAATTTCCATTAATTGATTTCGTGACGTCGAAATGCCGCACACATCTCTAGCATTATTGATAACAATCGAAATGAGAGATATTGTAGATGTGACTGCAATTTTTCTATGGAAGAATAATATTCAATCAGGCCCCAAGCGGACAACTCGCTTGATATTGCTCCGGTCGCAATTCATATTTCAAACGCGATGGTCCACCATTGTATTTGCAAAAATTGGAAAAAATTAAGCGATATCGAAACTGCCTGGAAATGCGTGCACGTACTTTTTTTAATTTTTCTTTGTCAGGCATCAATATGAAAATTGCACTGCACATTACCAAAATTATCAAAACAGATTTGCACATTTCCACTGTCATTCCATCGTAATCGCTTGTGACTATTCTTTTAGAGTTAATTGAAGCTGTTGAATTTTAAAAAAAGCTGTGATGTTTACAGTTAGTTTCATTGCATAAATTTTTATTTGAGTTGTCATGTTTTTGTGTTTTTTTTTCAACTTCGTTATTTGCGATACATTTTAGTAGAATTTTCCTGAGTGCAATATTTTTTGCACATAACCACCTCGCAAATCATAATTGAGAACGCGAAAAAAAGAAGTGAAGAAGTGCGGTCACGCTGCTTTGATACAAGATTCGCTCGTTTATGCTTCATTTAAGAAATTATTTAGATTCTTAAAGTTAAGAAATACGTAAGAGTAGTTATTACCATAGGTACATAAATTGATATCAAGTATGAGTATAAAATTCTATATCTAATATTTTAAATATTGGTCCAAATATGTTATAAAAGGGTTGGTGTGACATCAAACTCTCCCAAATTAGAAGAGTAATTTTAGTCGTTCTAAACCAATTGTGTCACCACAAGGAATAGCCAAATGCTCTTCAATATTTACATATTCTGCATCTTGTGCTTTATCTCACACATTTAGCATGTACTCTTAGGCACTGCAATAGAATATTTTCAAGATTGTTGAAGTAATTGTTAACATGTTCGAGTTAGATTGATTTTGGGACAAAAACTCCTTTTGCCACAGTATCATCTTCTCAACGTTTCTGTTTATCTTTGAAGAAGATCAACATAACTGGTTTAGGTCAACATCATTTCAGAGATACTAAAAGGATCTGTTTGGATGTCGTGGTTTTTCCCAAATTAACTTCAAATTCGCCTTCTGTTGAATTTTCCGGAAAAGTTAACAATTTTAGGAATTGGTTTCAATATACTTTTTGGAATATATACTTTTCAATGAACAAGCAGTTAAGCCTTTTCATATACCCTTTATGCATAGTGTTGTTAGTTTGGTGATAACTGGTAATTTAGCGAATTGTAAATCACAAACGAAAACTTCTTTGTTTTCAATTGATAAACTGATCAATTTTATTGCTATAAGACTAAAAAGACCTTACGGTGTATCCAGTGCACCTTTTTTTGCAATTAATCTGCTTATTTAATTGGTATAAGAGTTTGATGATACCGCTACAATTAAAAACTTTTTAAAACGTTCCAGATTTATAGACCACCGGTCTGTTAATAAAATGAACGTCAAATAGTCCGTTTCTTCTAAGAGATATTCCTGAAACTCATAAGGACCTCCTTAATTCATTAATTTCTAGACTAGAGTAGCTTCTTTTAATATTAAAATTCCACCTTATCAGCTTAAAATCTTAATTGCAAATCGCACTGTTGAGATACTGGTACACTTGCAGCCTGTGGATCTAAAAGCATAAATCTTCTACAAATTATAAACCATATTTTATGTTGATCTTGGCCTTCTAGGTTTAAAAATACTATTTCGGTTTGACCTCTATGATATCTTAGTGAATTGATGCTCTTGCGCACAACGTAGCAAAATTGGTTTTGTTCTTCTTTTGCAGTGATGAAACCATGAAAATCTTGCATACGTTTTACAGATCTTTTAACTGCCCTTAAAGAAAGAACCTTTCTTTTTGCTTCTATATAGGCAGAAACCGGTCTCTGGAAGAAGTTCTCATCAATTTTTAATCAAGAAAATAAATTTGTGCTCTTGACAGACACAAAATTACTTAACTTCCCTTAAAGAAAGAACCTTTCTTTTTGCCTCTATATAGGCAGAAACCGGTCTCTGGAGGAAGTTCTCATCAATTTTTAATCAAAAAAAATAAATTTGTGCTCTTGACAGACACAAAATCACTTAATTTCCTGCTGCAATAAATAAGATAGTATTAATATCAGTTTAGTGAAAATATATATACAATCAAATATATTTTTTATCGATAGAATTAATCTCTTCCCAGAATCATACAAACTCTCTCTTTGTATGTTCAATGTTTCTCTTGGTTTGTTCATTAACTTCATCATCAAAGAGTGGTAAAACGGTAATTTCTTCAGACAAGTACCAACGATGTGGACTACATTTGGTCAGGGCTGCATTGGAGATCAATTTGGCAATAGTTTCATATACTTTAAGCAACTTTAGAAAACATAAATCCTGATTTGGTGCCAGACTACATCCAAACCATGGTTTCACATATTAACTGCAATGAATGAACAAATGCGCTCTTTTATCATTAGTATTAATTTTGAACTGGGATTGCAGAAGGCATATTTTTAAAGAGTAAATATCTCTAGCCATCCGCCTTCCTCGATGCGTCGCTTCGGAAGGTCTGATTTTAATTTTTTTAATTGTTGTGTGATGATATCGGTATATGTTTCAATAGCAGCAGAGTTAATAGTTTTTCAGTTGGCTCTAAATTTTTTGGACATTGGGATAACAGGACCACTTGTGACTTGGTGGATTTTTGTTTCGAACACACATTTTAAAACCATTTCGTAAACGTGATGGTGGCAAATAAAGAGTATTAACTGTCTAGTTTTTGTTCCAAAAGTTCACAAGATCCTTTCAATCGCCCTGTATTAAACGCAGTTGTATCACAGCTCTTTATTTGTACTTTGTCACTGATGTTTCAGTCACACACACACACTCGTTTAACACAGCTTTAGCATGATCCTGACTGGAAGATCTCTCCAGTTTAGGTACAGCCAGAAGTTCCTATTTGACAGGAGTTCTTCTTTAGAAAATCTCGCGTCAGCTTTTCATGCATATTATTCTGAAAATCCGATTTTACAGATTCCGCTCTATATTTTCTGCTATGTGTTGAATTGATCTAGTGCTTCTACAACAACCTGAAGTATGTAGACACAATCCGTTATGCTTAATTGACATCTATCTAAAGCTGGCATTAACTTAGGCGTGATAAAGTTTTTCCTTCCTCTTTTTGTAGTAGTTCCAGAACATACCAATTGAGAGGTGGATGGCAAAGGTTTCTCAAGGCTTTCATCAGAGCTGGTATGGAGACCGTGACGCCCTTGCGTTTGTATAAAATCTTGTGTAGTAAAAAATAACTGCTAAATATGTAAGGAAGATCAAGACGCTGATCGAAAGCTTGAGAATTTTTTAGATTCTTACTATTTAGGTCTGACAAAGCTATGATACTTGAGATCTTTAGGAAGCCTACCCAGGTACGTCATGATGAAAAGTCTTATAAATCACAATTATCATTATATACTAGATTTTGAGATGAGCAAGATGAAGGACTCTTCAAGGTCATGTTTGTTGAATGTTGAAGATCACTAGTAAGAATATACAAATATTTCTCAACAAACCAACATAAATCGTTAAAAAGACCAACGATTTAATTAATAATATCAATAATGTAACACTCAAAGAAACAAATATCTTTCTATGATTGGACATGACAAATCTTTAAACTAAAATTCCAGTAAATGAAGCACTAAAAATTTGCTACTAAGCTAGCTAATATTAAGCTCAGAGAAATAAATTAATTACTATCTCGTTTATGTTGTCATCTAGATATTCTTAAATAGATGGTCAGTATATTTGTCAACTTACTAAATTTTTCCAGCTTCCACTTCTGCTTTTCAGCATTTTCCATCCATTTTGTGGACTTTTCTGGCCGGTTTCTATTTTAATAACACCATTAGTCAGAAATAAAGAACATATGAACTTGCCTAGCGTTTTGATGCATATTTTGTTGTTTGTGTTGTATTTACAACTTCGCGGCATATTTGGATTCTTTTCAACCTGTTGGCAGGGGTCAGATCCAACATTGTATTCATAAGAGAATGACTCGACTTGATTAAGAAAACTTTGATTTCCTTGAAGAGTGGTAATGTCAAATTGAACGAGTAGATTAATGCTGATTATTCTAATTTTTCCTTGGGGTCTAGTTATATCTTATGTAAGGCAAACGTACAAGTACCGGTTTTCTTTGTTAAGTCTGGTACTGACGCTATAACGCTACATGTCCTATAACTTAGTGCATTTAAGTTCACGGTACAAACACTTGCGTATTTCATGTCCATTTTCGCTTTCTTTCGCTTTCGCTTTTTTTACATTATTAATATTTATTGCAATAATCAATGTGATGTGAATGAGTCTGCCAATCACTGCATGCTTTCTCAAATCGTGGAATTAAACCAGACACAGCCATCCTCGTTGATTGTTGCTCTCCACTCGTATTTTGTTACTCCAATCACCGAAACCCCAGTTTCACATAAATATATTGCTGAAAATGGAACCGCTTAAAAGCGATATTAACCTTTTGAATGACAATTCTATGCTGCCAGTTTTTTTTTTAGAAGAAGAACACTATTATTATTATTATCAAGTTATTGCACTTCTGAACATAAATGCTGAGCCGTAGTTTCAACATTTATGCCGGAAAATTTACCGACCACTCCAAGTAGAGTGGTTCGGCTCGCACGCGAAGAGGGAAGTTCATGCCGACTCCTTGATCCTCTCCTAGGAATTTCCTCACAATGCGGCAAGTTTGCAGCAGTATGGATCGCTGTCACAAGTTGATGATGGTCTTCGGTAGTCCTACTAATTGCATATTCCTCAAAAAATTATTCGTCATGATCCCTTAAGCGGACATCACCAGGGGTAAGATTCGCACCTGATTAAGTCTGATGAAGTGTTCTTCAAACGCCAGATTCTCGTTCTTCAGTATCTTCTCTCGTTCCGTCTTAGTGATGTTGTGGGAGAGTGGTACCGCAATGTCTATGATGGTCCCCGTTTGTTCCTTTTTTTATCAGAAGAATAGCCGGCCTGTTGTAGTCAACGGTCCTGACGGTGATTATGGATCTGTCTCAATACAACACGTACTCCTCGGACTCTAACACCGGTCGTGACTCATATTTGTAGTACGGTGGAGAATCTTTACCAAGCAATCCATACTTGATCGCAAGCTGCTGGTGCCCTATCTTGGCAAGCTGATCTGTCTTCCGAGGTAAGCAGTATCAGATAACATCGAACACCCCCCTCATCACGTGTTCTATGGTTTCGCCTACGGTTCCGCACTTCCGACATCTGTCCGACACATCCTCCTTTAGGCAGTGATTCCTGTAGTTGTTGGCTGCGATTACTCTGTTCTTAATGGCCATCATGAATCCCTCCGACTCTGGGTAAAGTTCTTCTATGTCTGTAACTGACTATTTGACGGTCTCATACGAATAGACAAGAACCGGTATCGCCCAGGCATTATGGCAGCTATAAGGTTTCCTCCTGAGAGATAGGTATTAATCAGCTTTGTTATCCTTTTTTGCTACCTATCTTGAAATTCTTTCTTTAGCTTTGCATGGTCTAGTGATTGATTCTGTGGCATCTTGAGATAACGGTACGTCTCCTCCAGTTCCAGCTGTCTGATATCACGATGTTCATGCTGCGATGCTTCCACGACTCCTCTCCTGATAGCTATCCTGAAGCACTTGTCGAGCCCGAAGTCCATTCCGATATCCAGCTGTATACTTCTACAATGTTTATGAGCTCCTCAAGTTTTTCTTCTGTCTCGCCGTAGAGCTTTAGGTCACCCATGTAGAGTAAGTGAGATAACCTCTTCTAGCGTTTCGTGTTCATCTTGAAGCCGCATCGCTTCAGGTTAAGGAGGGTCCACATCGGATTCAAAGCTAGGCTAAACTAAACAGGCGACAGTGAATCTCCCTTGAAAATCCCCTTCTTCATGTTGACTTTTCCTACATCCTCGCCGTTCATCCATAAGCTGGTTTTCCATGATGCCATGAGACGTTGTAAGCTTTGTCTTATCTTTGGGTCAATCTTGTAGGTTTCCAGAACTTTAACGAGCCAGTCGTGTGGTACAGAATCGAAGGCCTTCGCGTAATTTATGTAACAGACGTGAAGATTGCGTTTCTTCCTTTGCACCCGCTTGAGAACCAGGGTGTTGATGGTAAGTTGCTATTTGCATCCCAATGAACCTCTTTGGCATCCTTTCTGCTCAGCCTCCAATACATTGTTGTTTACGCAGTGCTTGTAAATCTGCTCGTTGATTAAAGCTGTAAAGAGCTTGTAGATTGTCGATAAGCATGGGCCTATAAATCCTAGGATCCGTCCTGTCTACTTTCTTGAAGAGTAAGAAGGTGTTCCCCTCGGAGAGGTAGTCGTAGGATATCCCATAGCTTTTGTGAATGAATAGGCGAGGTACTTGTGGGTAGATGAAAAAGTCTTGATCCAGAAGTTGTGGATTCCATCTGGTCCTAGTGTCTTCCAGTTCTGCGTTCGCCTGATACACCTAGTTACGTCATCAGCTGTGAATTTCGTCGACTACATCTCTTGCATTCCTGTCTGCTCCTGAACGACATCGTCAAACCATGTTGCAGTCTTGTTGTACTTCTTCTCTTCGGCTCAAACACCTCCCCAAGATTCCTCGAACTTGTTCAAGTCCAAGCCGGATGCATCCTGGTATTCTTCTTTGTGTTCAAATTGACGGAGAAACCTTCTTCTGTTGGAGTTGAATCTGCTGTTTTGTTCCTTCCGTTTGGTGATTTCGTTATACCTTCTTAGTCTTGCACCCTTAACCTTGATCTTCTGAGTTAGTTGATCCTTGTAGTCGATTAACTTTTCTGGTTTCATGTCAATCTTTGCTCTCTTTGTTATATCTCTGGTCTTCCTTAAGATTTTATTTGAAGGGTCTCCTTTCAGGTATTCTTTAAGGATGTCGGCTTTTGCTCGCATATCGTCTATGTTCTTGACGATAATTCTTTTCTGCTGTGATAAGTGATCTTCAAACATGGTTTTTACTACTCGTGATTTTTTTTTCGCAGTGATATATTTACAGAACTGAAGGTCTCCTTTAATATTTAATTTTTTATTAATCAACTGTTAACCGTACGTATCATAACAAATAAGCATTCTTATTTTTATGCGTAGCCTCATTTATCTGCAATCTAAATTGGGCTCCTTAATTTTCTCAGTTATGGCAAAGGCAGTTTTAAAGCAACTTCCAAGCAGTTTCAGTGTGATCTATCTTCACCATTAAATCATATTTACATATTTTCGGTGGTTAAAAATATATCTTCTTTGTCTGAAATAATAATTTTAAATGTTCTTGTATGCTTAGTAGAGCGTGAGTAAGATTAAAATTCATAAATTATAAATCGTGATTCGAGTGCTAGCATCGAAATCGAATGTACGTGCGTGCTCCTCTACAGTTATAGTAACCTTTTGGTGAGTCCAATTTATTTAATTTCCTGCTTTTGTCTGTTACTGAATCTAATGTAATTACTTATAGCATATAATTGAAGTATAATATAATATTTTAATCATGCCTAGCGATTCGCCAGATACCCCCGACACAGGACAACCTGATAACCTAATGTTAATAAAACTTAAAATTTATATAACCCTCTATCTAACCATGTCCTTAAGGTTTTCATACAACGAAAACTAATAATAGCATATCCCTTATAATAATCGGAAAAGGTGATCATTCCCTTTAAATAATATCTGCCGAAATTCAAAATCCAAAAGCGAATAGAAGAAATAATGGCAATAAATAGTATTACCTTTTTTGAGGCCAGAGACCTCATCAAAATCCAAAAAGCAGCCTCCATTCTAACAACAATACTCAACAGCAATGAAATAGTTCTTTTATTGCTTCCAATCGTCAACCCTTTCCACCACTTAAAACAAAGCCCTCCCAACCTCTAAGTGAAGAAGTAAAATTAGCCAGACCTCTAAACGCTAACTGAAGTAAATAAGAACTTTTAATTCTTTCAAAGATCTAATCTTAGTAAAATGAACATTATTCCAAATAATAAAGATGAATTAAAATCATGTTTATATTTCAGTTCTACCCTTTAGAATAATAAATCCCCAGAAAAAATCAATATTCCAGGATATAGTATAATAAGACTAGATAAACAAAATCGAGGCGATAGTCTCATAGTATTGATAAAACACATTTACTCCTTTAAAATTGTAGAAATGATAAATGCTGATTCATATTTTTATTATTAGTTTCATACAATCCACCGAATACCATCATATATGAAAATCTCTTGAAAATATAAACCAAAACTTGAAAATTAGCACAAAATAATTGTTGACTTCAATGCACTCCATTCGGCTTGGGGTTCTAACCATAACTCACTAACAGTTTTATAGATATAGCCCTCTTTTTACCACCCTTATTTTATGACTTATACTGGAAAATGATTTATGTAAACTTCAACTCAAACCATGTACTCATGGAAATCTTTCTAAAAAAATATAAAATACATCATATCAAACCATTTTCTCAATTATATTATGAATATGTTCAAGGAAGCAGCAAACAACTCCATTAAAAAAAAA
>JAUIMW010002861.1:0-10207 GCA_033557785.1 Enochrus cinctus | reverse complement strand
TTTACAATAATGTTAAGCGCAAGAGATCATGGAGTAAAAAAGATGAACCAGCTCAAACCACTTCAAAGGCCGATATAGAACCATGTTATCATCTTTTATCTTTCAGTGCCTGCTTTTCAATTTATTTCTAGTTTATATTGATCTAATAATGCCATTTGTGATCCACGGTTTTTGTTTTTATTTTATGTACTTATAGAACACTTGTCATAAACGCAACAGCTAAAAATATTATTCAAAATTTTTAGTACTAGGTAATGGACCAGAAAATGCAAGAACAAGCTGCTTTCAGATTGCATTTGTAATTATTTTTCATTATTCGGACGCATTCGCAAGTGGTTTTTGCTGTAAAAGGATACATTCAAATTCTTTTAGACTATAAATTGCATGTGATTAAAGGTATGCATTCCAAAAGATTGGTTCAAAAATCACAACAATGTTCTTTAAGGTCTACAAGAATAATCGGAGTGTAGTAGATATTTAGATTGCGTTGTATACGAGAGCTGACTGCATTTGGTTAATTTAATTATATTCTAATCGTGGAAAAACAACTTATGTTTGAAAAAATTGTTAATATTTACTAATAGGTTAATTTTTGTTTTTCAGGTTTACTATGCAAAAAAGAAAAGAAGAGCAGCTCAAACACAAGGGGAAGACAGTTCTCATAAAAAAGAGCGCAAATTATACAACGACGGTTATGATGATGATAATCATGACTATATTGTAAAAAATGGTGAGAAGTTCCTTGACAGGTATGAAATTGACTCTCTTATTGGAAAGGGATCTTTTGGACAAGTAGTGAAAGCGTTTGACCATGAAGAGCAATGCCACGTTGCCATTAAGATTATTAAGAATAAAAAACCCTTCCTTAACCAAGCCCAAATAGAAGTTAAGCTACTTGAAATGATGAATAGAGCCGATGCTGAAAACAAGTATTATATAGGTAATTTTTAAAATTATATAGTTGTACAGCATAAAAAAAATATATTCAACGGCGGTAACGTTTCAAGACTGTAAAAGTGATTGTATTTGAGGGTGAATGACTGAATGAGTTTTTGCTTGTTTATTATTAATTACTATTCTTTAATATAAGTGAGATAAATTCTTATTTTTGCATGTCATAAATCTCGCACAAAATAGATTTTTATAAATAAGACTCGTGGAAAAGTTGATTTTGTCTTCATTATTCATCTTCTAAAGATCTACAAATGGATTATTTTCAATTGTAAATGACTAATACCCAAAAAAATGTATTGATGATCTTTTTTTCATTGATGGTTGATTTTTACATAATCTATGAAACATTTTTAATTTCAAGTAAATAAAAATATGCAGGTAATCTCCCTAAAAAACCTAATTTTAAAGAAATTGAATTCAATTAAAATATCAAAAAAGTCTAAATTCATAGAGCCAAAGCGATTGGCGAACGACCGGTCAGTGCTAGCCGCAGTTGTGCGGAGTCAACTCCGATCTTAGCTCGGCTGGGTGACCGATCCGGGGCCGGGTTGCTTTGATCTATGCAAAATGGGCTTAGATCCCGGCGAGAGCGGCAAGTTCAAACAAAGGGACTTGCCTTCCAACAGGATTGGGAAGCAGATCTCTTTTTTAAACAAAAGTCTAGAAGTCACCTTAAAATTTCGACCTAAACCTTTTTGAGAATCTTGGCAGCATTTAGATAAAAAGATTTGGCAACATAAAATAACAAATAAACAACAATTGTGGAATATTGTACAACATGAGAGAAAGAACATATCACCTGATTATTGTGCCAAATTAATTGACTCAATACCCAATAGATGCAAACCAGTGAACCAAAGTAAAAATTTTTCAACTAAATATTTGTTAAAAAATGTGTTTTCCAATAAATATTAGATTTAATGATGTGTTTCCATACTTTTGTAACCTCCATTAAAAAAAATATGTTAATTTTAATATAATTTGTTAAAATCAATAATTACTCTCGTTGAAATATGATACGTATTAAAGCGTATTAATAAAATTATCAGGACATTATTTTAAGTAACAAAATAAAATGTTTCCATGCTTTTGGTCGCTACTGTATGTTTGTATATATATTGCGACGCTCAATCGCTGTAAGTATGAGGGTGAAGGTGCAAGATTATAACCCAAAATGTAGAAAAAAAAAAATGTAACGTATTAACTATATAATAAGGAATATAAAACGAGGGAATAGGATCAAAATTTCCAAAGTTTTTATATAAAAATCGCCACCCAAAAGCAACGTGCCCAGCGCAAAATTGCTACCCCTTTTTCTATCAATCCGGGTTTTTGCTACGTTCGAACATTTAATATTATGTCACTTCGCACTTTGCCAACTATATAATAAGAAACATAAAACGAGAAAAAAAAAATTACACAAAAATATACCTCGGTCCTCTTACATGCCTGTAACCTTCATTACAAATAATATAATAAAATAGATAAGGTAATAATTCATAGTAAATGTAAAATGGCAATATAAAAATTTACCCTTTTTTATCTTTCTTAAAATTGATTACATCTAAATATCACAATTAAATGCACAAAGAAAATGAATCTGTTGCATGGCCAACAATCTCCCGAGGCATCGAATAAAAAGAAATCGAACTCACAGGTATGGCGGCGGGGATAGAAACAAAACTTCTAAATGGACTTCCAAATCAGCTCATAACTTATAACATGCATCATATATGATTCTTCTCTATCTGCTCAAGAATCACTTCCCAAACTCTTAATCAATCCTAAGAGCGGCACCCTATAAGAAACTGCACCCCGCCCTCAATAATTAGGATGGTATTTATCGCATAAAAGAAAGTATTTACAGGATTCTCCTTTTCTTTGTCAAATTAAAAAAAAGCTACCAATACTTGGTGGTTCCAGCACTGAGAGGTTAGGCTCAAAATTGCCAAAGTTTTTATATAAAAATCGTCACCGAAATGCAACGTGCCTAGCGCAAAATTGCAATCAAAATCGCCTTAATCAGCTAGAAATAAAATTTCCTTGATTGCAAGAGCGCAAGAAAAGGCCGGTTTTCGAAATTCGCGGGTTCACGGTGTAAAAATAAATATACCCATTTTAAACCCTTCTGCATGCCAAAGAAAATGGAAAATTGGGTACATAGGCAAGGGTTATTTCTAGTTCGGGCCGAAAGTTTAAACAAAATATAAACGCACTGAAATTCTCTCAAATATTTTCTGCATTTGGTGGTATTTGTTGGGTGCAATAAAATAGTTTAATATCACTCACATGATAACTGGGGATCGTGGAAAGATCGTAGTTCATACACATTATCTGTTAGCCTTCTCTCCACTACACACTTATTACACTTTGGGGCCTGTTTGGCTGTAAAATAATTCCCTACGTCAGAGGGCACATAATTCCTCTTCCAGACAAGTTGGTCTACAGAAAAAACCACTGGGCGTCTTCGCAGATTATATCGGGTAGCACTATAGTATGCCTCCTCCAAATCTGTTGCCTCCTTCCTTCACTAATTCACCAGTTCGAGTCGCAAACGATTTTCAAGATTCGACATCTACCTCCAGATTATCCGGTAAAGGCGGTCTGCCAAATAACTTCCCAGAGAGTGGAAGTTGTCTTCCAAAATTAAGAAAAGCTGGAGTATATCCTGTATCTTCGTGTACAGAAGTCCTTAGAGCGAAGTCTAGCTTCGGCATTTGCGCATCCCAGTGTTCATGATCTGCGTCTGTGTAGCAGGGAATTATAGTTTTTGAAATTTTATTGATGCGTTATGTTGGATTGCTTTGTGGATGGTATTTTGGATTCAATGTTAATTTGCAGTCGTATTCCTAAAGCATCTAAAGCATCTCTTGAAAGGCCCCTCTAACATAGTTTTCCATTATCGCAGATAACATACTCTGGTACTCCATGCATAAGAAATACATCCTCCTCGATGTGGTTTTTCACAAGGGCAGCATTTGCACAAAGTAAAGGAAACATCACGACAAACTTCGTCAACATATTGGCAACGGCTAGGAGAAATCTATTTCGACTGGTATCGGTATCCCTTTAAATCTGCAGGGGCGTGCTGCTCTGGCTTTTGCGCTTGACAGTTTGAAAAGTCCCAGATGTCCACCTGTTGGGGCGTCGTGACACTCTCGCAAAACAGAAGTTCATAGCGCCTTTGGAACCACGATCTGCCAGTCAGGCAATGAGTCATTTTCGACACTGCTAAATCTTGTCAATTTATAAAAGGTACGTCGTTCCACTCACCACAGTAGGTAAGATTGGGGATTCTCTTGAACTCGCTCAATCATCTGGCAATACCAATCATCCTGACTCTCTAGAAAATCTCTTAAGATTCACCTCAGTCGCAGCTCTAGACAGGGCATCGGGGACAATGTGATAATTGCCTTTACGATGGATCAACTCAAAGTCATACGAGTGCAGCTGCACTACCCAATTCCAGATCAGAAGAGTGTTTTAAATTATCCAACCATAATAAACTGTAATGATCCGTCACCACTCTAAACTTCACACTCTCTAAGTAGCACCTAAATTTCTTTATGGCTAGCCTAGGGGATTACTTTTGCTCCATCTTTAACCTCTTGGACCAAAACCACACCAAGCCCCGTCTGCCTAGCATCGGTTGCAAAAGGAATTCCTTTGAAAAATTAAGACACACTATTATCGATGCCTTCCCAGGCAATTTTTGATGTCACAAAAGGCGTTTTCAGCTTCCTGGTTCCATACAAATTTTCTATTTATCCGGGTCAGTTCCGTCATAGGCACCATTCAAGCAAACAAATTTTCAATAAATCGTCAATACCACGATGCCAACCCAGCGAAGCTATGAACCTCCTTTACTTTTGTGGGCCGAGGAAAATTCACAATGGCTTCAAACTTTTGAGGGTTCACCTGCAGTCCATTTGCATCAACGACATATCTCAGGTATCGTAACTCTGGCTTTAGAAATTCACATTTCTCCCTATCGATTATCAATGCTAAACGCTTCATAACTTTTGTCAATTTGTTTATTTTGAGTAGAAATACGCGTGGGCGGAGTTTGTCGCAATTGAAGGGAGTCACCCGGTATATATGACAAATAGATTTTTCAAAGCATTGTAAATGAATAACCAGCAAAAACATAAAAAATTCATTATTCACATAGCATATAATATTAATATTGAAATTCACATTACTTTGCGAATACATACTTATAAAAATATTTTTAGCATATTTTGATAAAATGCTTATAGTTAGTTTATGACAAATGGTGTAAATATTGAAAAACTTACTATCATTTTTGATGATAATATTGAGATTTATTTTTTGTTTCAGTCAAATTAAAAAGACATTTTATGTGGCGCAATCATCTCTGCCTGGTGTTCGAACTTCTTTCCTATAATTTGTACGATCTCCTGCGCAATACAAATTTTAGGGGAGTCTCGCTCAACCTCACGAGAAAGTTTGCACAACAATTATGCACGGCTTTACTGTTCCTGTCGACTCCAGAACTTAACATTATTCATTGTGACCTAAAACCAGAAAATATTCTACTTTGTAATCCTAAACGATCAGCTATTAAAATTGTTGACTTTGGTAGTTCTTGCCAGTTAGGTCACAGGGTAAGTAAACTTAATAATTTAATTAGATGACTTAATATTGTTTATTTTTCAATAATATAATACTTATATTTTATAGATATATCAATATATACAGTCAAGATTTTATCGATCTCCTGAAGTTCTTCTGGGCATCCAATATGATCTTGCTATAGATATGTGGTCACTGGGATGTATCTTAGTAGAAATGCACACAGGCGAACCTTTGTTTAGTGGAGCTAATGAAGCAGATCAAATGAACAAAATAGTTGAAGTACTTGGTATGCCCCCAAAACATCTTCTTGATCAAGGCAGTAAAGTGAGGAAGTTCTTCGATAAGTTACCAGATGGAAGGTTAGTATATTTGTAACAATACAAATACAATCAATAAATAATATATTTTTTTGTATTTTTCTATCGTAAAGTACATATGTAGCGCAGGCAGATGTATTTTTCAATATAAAAATACTTAAAAATATATTTGATTTTTTTTATTAAAATATTTTTCTTTTTTTATTGATTGGATCAGATAAAAAAAGTTATAAAAAGAAAACAAAACTTCTATATTTTATACATATAGTTTGCTAGGAAATTAGATACATTAATTTTTACTAATAAATATGCTTAAAATTTAAAATCGAAGGGTACTTGAATCAATAAAATGAACCGAGGTACGTAATGAAACTTGAAAATCATCACAATTATTATAAATTTATATTTACTTTACTGCAACATAAACAGCTATATTCCAAAGAAACAAATTATTGACGATTTCACCGAAACGAAGAGTATTAGCTGTGCAATGTTCATAGAAACAAAAACCAAAAATACACATAACATCAAGTATAAGAACTAGACAACTATTCACAAATCTGGGAATACAATACAAAACATCCGGGCAGGCAAACTAGTACAATGTAACTATCAACAATCCACTCAACAGATTTATATACACTTTTCAATCCCATTTGACAAGGACTAACTATACATTTTCAGTAGCAGCTCTGTGTAAGTACGCTATTATAATAAGTGACTTCAACCCGTGTACTCCAGCCAAAAAAGAAAAACAATTTCCTAACCTAGACCGACTTCACTCAAACTAAGACGCCACCAACATTTATCATGCTAAATAATCAAGACACTACACCCAACCTAATATTGGTCACCAAAAATCTCTAAAAACAAATAGCAAATCTACAAGTTCTTCGAGACATGGGCTCTGATCACTTAGCGATTACATTGCAAATTAAGCTACAAAACATATAACCTTCACAGATGCAATGTAATTAGGGTTAATAAAGAAATGGAAAAATACATCAATACAAAGTTAAATACCCCAATCAACTCAGACGATATTCAAATATTCAATGATAAACATCAGGAACATATACTCAAAAACACACCCAAAACGTCACACCATTATTACACTTACGAACTGCTGCCTTACATTATTAAACTTATAAAAATTAAAAGAAAAATATTCAGAGACTATCTTGTAGACAGAAACGTTGAAACAAAACACAGACTAAATAAAATAAAAACTCTCAAAAAATGATCTATCAATATAAACAACACATATGGGAAAAAACTTGTAAAGAAATAAATGAATTAAAGGGAAAACAATTCTGGCAACAAATTAAAAAGTTATCTAAATACAAACTAAAGTTCAAAATCAAAATTGTCGAAGATAATTGAGGATTCTATCACATAGATACAGAAAAATGTAATATGTTTGCAAAATATTACAACAAAATATTCGCAGAAGATGTCACTTCAAATAAGATCATCAACATTACCTCACAATAAACAACTAGTTTGAAACCTTCCAACTTCCAGACAACACAGAAGAAAGACCTCCCATAAATGAAGATAAATACTACGAAACAATCAGCAAAGGCAAAAACACATCTTCAGGTAACGACTATATAACAAAAACAATAATTAGAAGCATGAGTGCAACAATACATAATAAAAATGTACAACTACTGCATCTTAAACATGCCCTGTCCCACCATCTGGAAAGCAGGTAGAATCATAACAATCCCAAAATCCAATACTGACCACAGCTCAATTAAAAATTATCGATCCATTACTCTCTTACCAGTCATCGGAAAAAACTTTGAAATCATAATCAAAACCAGGTTAGAAAAAGCACTAAAGAATGTCATCCCAAAATTTCAATTTGGATTCAGAGAAGGCTTATCAACAATCCATCCACTCACTATACTAGTGCCCAATATTCAAGCTGTGGTGCTTTATTCCTCGATATCGCAAAGGCTTTTGATTCTGTTTGACACAAAGGATTTATTTACAAACTATATACCCTTAACTGTCCCACATATCTTATACACATCATACAACAGTTTTTAACCAATTACTAGTTGCCATCAATAACCTATCTTCCCAAACGTTCACACCTCAACAAGGTCTACCGCAGGGCTCCCAACTTTTTTCATTCCTTTACAATATATACTGCCACGATCTTATCCCTCCGATTACAAACCAAAATCATTTGCAAACATACATACTAGAGTATGCCGATGACACTGCCCTAATTTCACACAAAACTACAAAAGAAAACACAATAAACCTACAAACTTTACTTAACATAATTATTAAATGGTTCAAAAAATGAAAGACTCAACTAATTATATTTAACAGCACACAACAATTTCAAATAATAAAGATAAACTCAACGGACGTCACATCTACAACCAATGTCAAATACCTAGGAGTACACCTCGATTCCAAACTAAATTTCAAAATGCACACTAATCTAATGAAAAGAAAAGCTATTGCTAGAAGTCAATATTTTAAGTATCTGCGTCACAATAACAAAAGAATCAACATAAAAACTTGCAACACCATTTACAAGTCGACAATTAGACCACTCATTAGACAGACCCTACAAGTAGCAGAAACTTCATCTCTAAGAAACCTCACAAGATTACGTCTCCAAAACAATCAACAACTATACGAAACAACACAAATAACACCAATAGAGACAAGGCTACAACATTTATGGGGAAAATGGTCCAACAACATATTGCACGAAAATGAAACAAACATAGAAGACCTGTTAATTAGAAGAGACGCTAATCTAATAAAATTCAAATCTCCAACCTGTACAATTTTGGAATTTATAGAAGGACAGTTTTTTTTTATGCTATTGTAATTATTGTAATTTCCGGGCTAAAGGACCTTGGTCAATGGCTCATTGGATATCAAATAAAGAGCGTTTTTTTTTATTATTATTGTAAATTTTAAACTTAATATATTAGTTTAATACTTTATATTTCACATTCCATTAGAGAGGAAAACAAGAAATTCTCTTTATTTGTTGCTTCCTCAACTAAATTTTGTATGGCTTTCAAATTATAAAATATTAAATTATAAAATATATAGTTAGGCAAGCATAAAGATCGTGCTGAGAGTCTCATAACATAACCTTCAACAACCAAACAAATAAATTGTCAATTATTTCTACAATTTCTATAAGAAACATGATTAACCCTTCATATAATCTAATAACAATTACAATTACTGTAATAAATAGTATCCTAACAATATGCATAAAATACAGATTAAAAGATAATTGCAATTATGTATATACATGAAAACATACCTTGTCATTTTGATGTTAACAGTGGTGTAAATGAAATAAAAATTCTTGCAATTCCTGTATATGTTCAAAAAAATTAGGTGCGGCATTACTTTCTTTTAACAATGAAAAAAACCTCTAAAATTTCATACAATATAACAAATATTAAAAAAATAAAATATAAAAAAGTAACGTACTACTTCTGGCAAACTGAATTTTGACAATCTGCACTCGCAATTAATTTTAAATATAAAATTTCTACTTAATATTCCACATTGTTTGGCTGTAAGAAAGGGCATAGACCGACAGAGATATTTGAAAAACATGTTTTGGATCCAGGAGACCCCAAAAATGGATATTTTTGCAAAAAAATCAGACAAAAAATTTTCATATTAGATTTAATAAAAGAAAGTAAAAAACTAGTTGCATATCCGAATGCACATTATATTCGGTTGATGCTTTTGTTTGTCTCATTTTTTCGATAAAAATTGAAGAAAATATTTTTTCTAAAACTTACATTTCTTCAATATTGTATAAGTTGCCCTGTTAGATCTCTAGTAGAGACATCATAGTTAAGTTATCAAAGTTTCTGTTAAGTAGGCAAAAATGGCATGTTGGCAATTGTAAGCTTTAATTCATTTAGTTCTGAACAGTATTTTTCTGAAATGATAGTTTCCAGATAACAGCTTAAAATATACGACAGTGTAAATTTTATGATATAGCTTATGAAGCAACAAAAACTGATAAAATACTCCAGACATAAAGTTTAATAGCAGCATATAAATACGTTTCTATTAAAATCAAAGGGGTTTTAAAACATCACACCCGTAAGATGTACCTTTCCATAGGATTTAGTGTGTTTAATATCATTGTATGTACCACAGTTAAGAACTAACCACATCCCTTGATTGTTGTAAGCATCTTAATAGGCCTTAATACGTAAATAACATCTTTTTAGATAGGATGCATTGTACAGGGTGATTACCTTCGATGGCGACAAACTTCGCCCACGCGTATTTCTTCATAAAATAAACAAATTGAACTCATA
>JAUIMW010002860.1:0-10208 GCA_033557785.1 Enochrus cinctus | reverse complement strand
TATTAATTTTATAATTTAATACAGAACCTTTAATATATATGACAATAAGTATTATTACTGATTGAAGTTAAAAAAAAACTGCTCCAGAGTGTACGGTTGCATTTCGCAGATATATTTATACAGCTTAATAATAAAAGATGCTAATGCTATAAATTGGAAGAGCATAGTTATTCTTATGCTCTGTGCTGCATTCATCACAGTAAACATTTTCAATAAAGTATGATGGATATTTTCTTACGAACACAGCACATTCCATTATGTATATACCTGCTAAAGTTAAGATTTTGTGCATTCTGAACATCTGTTCTTTTTAATTGTAACATAAAACGGAGACAACGCTTCTGCAATCTAAACAGACTAATGGTGTCACCGCCATTTCCCGAAAATATTATCCTATACTTAATAATATAGACAAAATTAGCATAATACACAGTCTTCAATTCAGGCAACTACAGTTCCTCTGATAATATTTTCATCATAAAGCAGACTGAAGATACTCTCTGACACAGATAGTACAATTTGAGTTTTGGCGCTGTTAAGAATTTGTTTATCCACTAGATTAATGGCAGCTGGGAACGTTTCTGCATAGACTAGAAGGTTTAAATCATCTGCATAATTTACGTGTATGCTTTAGCAGAATAGTTTTTGTAAGTTCATTCAGATATATGATAAATAATAGTGGAGCCAAAATGCTGCCTTGTGGTACTCGTTTGTGTTTGTGTCGTTTATGTGATTTTTGTGTTGAGCCACTTGCTGTCTACAATTTACTAGATATGTTTTCAACCACTCAAGTGCCTTTCCTCAAATTCCTATAGCTTACAACTTTTCCAGTTTCTGCATCACTATTACTTGAATTAGAATTGTCGTCGTCATCCAATTCACCTTCATTTTCTTCATTAGTTAGTCTCCATCCTGTTAGTCTCGAAAGGGTTAAAAATTGGAAAGGTTGCACGTTTGTTTTTTACACAAAATTGTCTTGTTTATTATAAATATTTATTTAAAGCTTAATTTTCTATGAGTTTATGTTTACAGTACAGCCTTCTGATAGTAAATCGAGTAACAAAAGCTGTGTAAAAAGTACAAAATTTTTACCATATTAGGTCTGTAAATATGAAACCGGAATTTGCCGCATCCCCGTCAAATTGACTGTGTATGGATTTAATTTCATGCCAAATAAAAATGCAATTTACCAAAACGTTCTTTATTGGAATTACTCAAATGGCTACTGACCGAAGTCCTTCAGCCATGAAATTACAATTTTCGATTAAATTTAAATGATACAGTGATGCATTAGTGAAGTTTAATTAATTGTAAGGGAAAAAAAACATCTCTCACATGATGGAGTAAATCTAAAATATTATACTTTGTAGCACTAAATCCTTCGGTAGTAAATCCTGAGCCTTGAATAGTTTGTTGTTGTGGTGTCGTAGTCTTGTGATGTATCGAATGGATGTTGTTTCTGCCACCTGGAAAAGCTTTATCGAGGATGGTGGACAACTAATTAGAAGTATACATGCATATTCTAAAATGAGTCGAATGGTTGCTCGTCATGCTGTTGGATATCATGGCAGTACATGTTATACAGTAAGGGCAATAAGGGAGATCCTTGAGGCACATTCTGTTGAAGGTAAAAGGTCCTAAATTGAATCTGTTCCAAGGCAACAAAGTGAAATCTGTCTTCCAGGAATTGTTTTTATGATGAAAAACAAATATGTTGGACCATGCAGGTTGTTCAGTTTGAATAGTAGACCTCTATGCCAGACTAAATCAAAGGTCTTGCTGATGGCTAGCAATAACTCTGCACTTCTGTACCTTATTGAACAATCTGACTGAACGTTGGATACTAATAGTGTAAGCAGATGAATAGTGGACAATCCCTCCCTAAATCCAAACTGTTGTTTCGGAATGAACTGAGCTAGTGCTTCTCTTAGTCTGTCTGCTATGATATTTTCCAAAACTTTACCCAGAACTGGTAGTAATTTCATTGGATGGTAATTTTTCGGCACTGAGAGATTACTTCTATATCTTTTTTACAGATCGAGAGGAGTGGATGAATAGATTGAATTTTTAAATAATTCAATAATCACATTATTTTATTTGCATGCTTCTTTAAAGTCCACACCCTCTCTAAGAGACAAAGCTCTTGCTAAATTTAAACATCAACGGAATGAAGGTGCATGGGAGTATTACAAATCTATAAGGAATCTTGTAATCTCCATTCTTGAGAAGAAGCGTGCTTACTTTGGACATGAAGCTATTAATAATGATGGTAAAAGTTTTATCCTTTGAATTAGCTTGGTGTCAAAAAGAAAAGATGCAATGCGATTCCTTTATCTATTTCCAACTCAGATTTGCTTAATAAACATTACATTACTTCTGGCTTTGCAGCTTTGGACGAGCACTCCGAGGACATTTTGAATTATGAAATGAATAGAAAAACTGAATTTCATGTTGAGTTTGAGATTTTCAACTTCGTCATTTCTCTAGTTACAACATTCTTCATCTTCATGTTTCATCGTTCTTTCAACCGAATTCAGAGAGTACGGTTTGCTGATAATATTTCATTCCCTCTTTCTACTAGAGGATGTGCCACAGAGGTCTATTTTCAGTTTCTTATTGTATATCATCTATACCAGTATATCATTTATAACTGCCTTGAGCTATGCAAATACCATCTTTATGCCGATGATTTCCAATTATATCTATATTTCCATCCAAAAAAGATGGTATAGTATCAAATTAACAAAAACTTATGAATCACTCAAATTTTCATCAGAAATTCTTTAAAAATTAACCCTTAAAAACTTCTTTGTTTCTGTTCTGTAGCAAGGATCGAAAACTTCTTCAGGGGAGCCTCCGTTTGAAGTTAGGAGATAGTTTTCTGTTAAAAATTCCCATTGAAAACCGGAACTTGAAAACATTAACTTTTAAGCAGTTTCTTAAGGTTATCATGCTGTTTTTTATGTAAAATATTGAAATTATATTTGTATTGAATTATTGGATATTATCTTCAATAAACGATTATTATTATTAAAGAGTACGTAAATGTATTTATACAGGAAAAATTATATGATTGCACCCCACCATGGCTGGGGTCGAGAGATCATCGAGAAGGCATAAAGTTAAGTTTATGTATTTTTATTCTGTTAAAAGTCATTGAGAAATTTAAGTTGCTCATTTCTCTGAGTTTTCGTTCACGATAATGCTCCAGCTCACTACGCTAAAGCCTACACTGAATATCCATACAGTCTAGACCTTGTTCCCTGCGACTTTTGTACTGTTCCGGCATGTAAAAATGACGTTAAAAAGGTGGCAGTTTTCCAGTGATAAACACGTTCTGCGGCTGGTAGAACTGGTTTAAAAATTGATTTCAGAGAATAGAAAAAAAATATACATAAAAAACCTTTTTTGTATTGTACAATCTGAAATAAACGACACATTTCCTTTTCCCTGTTTCTTGTACTTGCATGAACACTTAAGTACTTGAACTACTTATAAGAAATGACATAACATCACGGTATCTATTAGAATAGAACTCACATGTTGCCGTCTATTGAAAACATTTAAATCATAGAATTGTAACGTCACAGAAAAAATTCTTCACAGACCAGCAGGAAGATCATAAATTTTTTTATTTTATCGTAAAAAATTTGGTTAAAAAAAACCTTGATAAATAGTTGTTAATTCATATTAAAGGTATGTAGGAAACGCACAAATCATATCAAAAATTAGACTTGTACCTTGATATCTAAATATAAAATTTTATGGCATAACAATATAGATAGTGTATGAAAACCATTTAAAACTTAAAGATTCATTTTGTATATAACATGACACTCACGTAACTAGACACCTCAAAGAATGCATATAGTTTCTATGCATTTATCTTTAGTTTTAATGTTGTAATTTAATAAGCTTCCTTTTATTTATCTTTTAGAACACTTTTTAACTAGAATATATAAAAATATATTCTTTTTTTTCTAATTCATTTATAGTATATTAATAGTCGTATTGATATGTAATTTATCTAAATGAATAATGTAGAATACAATTGGCAATTTAAATAATTTTAATTAAACTTAAACCTATTATCAATTTATAGTTAATTTACTTTGCTTTATGTAACATTTATGACCAAATTTCAAAATTAACAAATTTATTTTTAGAAATTATATTTTGATTGTTATCATTGGCAACCATCAAATAAATCAGTAATAGATTTCAACTTAAATTGCTAAGTCAACAGGCTGCCAATTTACAACGTAATATGAAAATAAAAAAAAACTTTATCTTCTATTTAAATAAGATAATAGTGTTTACCCGTTTTTTTTTTGAAAACTATAAAAATTCTTATAACCAATATTTTCAATAGAAAAAAATTGTGTCACTATCTACTAATAAGTTTAATAATTTCCTTGAAAACATTTTTAACGTTTCAGTGTCATCTGGCAACTCTTCTCAAAACTGCGGAGGAACTTCGAATTAAGGGTCTCGCCGAAGTCTCCTGGAGGGAAGATGAACTGCCAACAGAGGGTGCTTCCCAAAATGGCGTTCAATCAGCAGCATTACCGCAAGTTTCCACCGTAATGGACAGTCCGAAATCTGACAGTGCAAGCAAACAACAATCAAGAAAAAGAGGTCGACCTCCTATAGATGACTATGATTCCAGTTCGTCAACTTACCCACCCCCTAAACTACATGCGAAAATCGTCAGTGTCACAACCAACATAGAAGAAAACGCATCAAACGATGCCATGTCGAGTAGCGATCATGATATGTCAATATGGGAAGAGGACCAGGCTGCGAACGATATTGAAGAAGTTATGGAAAATGATGAGCAACCAGTGAAAGTAAAATCAGAGGTACATATTTAATTCTTTTAAATTTTATACTATTCTCAAAAAATTAAATGTTTTTAGCCTCAAGATGACGACATAACTACAGAAGACAACCCAATCGAATCCATGCCACTAACTGAAATCAAAACGGAATCGCAAAAGGAAACGACTAAGAGTAATGCTAGTACCAGTTCAACGACAACACTCACAGCTGCTTTGGAGAAAGACTGGCCTGATGTTATCAAAATGAATGATTATCTGAATACAGGTAGACGACAACAATTTTGGGAAGAACCTTTCACAAAAAGGGTCATGGATGCTATCAAGAATAAAAATTTGGAAATGAAAATTGCGGCTGAACTACTTGGAGTATCTTACGGAACATTGTACGGCAGATATAGGGACGCCTACGGATGTCTTAAGCACCCATATAGGTAAATACCGTTATCTGTTCCCCGATTGATGTATTAAATCAGTCAGTATTTATTGCTGTATTTGATTTTAAGAGTGGTTAATGTATTTTTGAAGTTGATGTAGGCATACTTTTTTATTTTGTTTTTTATTTTCATTTCTAAATTAATGCTAAAAGAATTTTTATTATTTTTTTTTCTTATATCAACTTCGATAAAACTTTTTTTATTTTATAGTTAAACTTTCCATTTACATAATAATTTTCAAGCAGCAATAATGGTAGTAGAATAGTAAAAGTAATTATTTTTTATAATTTTTATAAAAGCCAGATATGACAGTATCAATTATGTAGAGTAGTTACATTGCTAAAAAGCAAACTGGTTTAGAATTCTTTCAACTAATTATTTATTTTAATTTTGAAGATGGACGTTGGTAATGTCCATATTGTTATATTGCATATTAGGGTAAGTTTAAACTTGAAGTGGTTTTTAAGTGTTTCTGTAAAATTTAAAAATACTTGAATTAATAATGGGTACATTACCTCTATGGTTTACCAGATACGATTGGATTTGTTAATAAATGGACGGTACATTGTAAACATAATGTGTATGTTTTTTTGATATTTAGTCAGATCCTTAATTACGTAAATGAGAGCTTGAAATTAAACCAAGTTGTATCAAAGATACTTATAAAACTCGTTTGTGTTTGGTTTGGTATCAGTATCCTATTTTTCCTTTGAATTGTTTTTTACAACCTATACTTTTAGATTTTTTTTGGTCGAAAAGTATTTGAAATGGTTATGCCAAAGAAATTTTGTACAGGAAATATTTTACATTATTTATTTATTATTTTAATATAATGTCATAAGTATATATGTATGTATATATTTTTAATTTTAAACAAAATCATATGCAAATTTAAAACCACAAATACGTTTATTTGATAATCTAGGTCATTATATAAAAGTTTTTTTATTATTTACAACTCCCTATTGCAAACATTTTTTTTTTGGCATTCTAATAAAAAAATAATCCATTGTAGATGTCCAAATGCATATTTTTATATTTTATAGGAAAAAATTAATACTTATTACATTTTAGTTAATATAATGAAGATTTACGAGACAATTGTTCTTTTACCTGAGGAAGATTAATTTTTCTATTAACCAGCTATCTCTTAATGAAGGTAATGTATGAGAATATCACAGGCGTAATACTACTTCCAGGGTACTTTGTTTTTGATTTTGAAACAAAACCTGAAGAATGTGAGTTGCCTCTTGCTTTGTTATTTGAAATTTTCAATTTATATCCTAAATTTTCCTCTGCAAGTCTTGAATTGTTGATATTACTCGATGTTAAATTGTGATATTTCGTCCGTCTAAAATCTATCTTGAACATTAGGTAATCTCTCTTGAAAAAACTCTACATTTATTGGACTACAAAATAGAACCAAATCAACAAATAGAGTTTAATGCTTAAGCTGAATGTGAAAATGTCCTTATTCCTAAAATCCTTAGATTTGATATTTTTTAAGTTCACAACAAAATTTTTAAAAGCAGGAAAAGTTGGTAAGATTTAAGTAGTTTATAATTGATCGTTAAATCAATAAAGCTTCGCTAGTTAGGATTTCAAAGATATTTTCCAAATACATTATGTTATTTTGACTTCAGTTTAATTCTAAAAGTAATTATTTAATATCCAAATTAGCGAAGACCTATTGTTCACAATGTATCAAAAAGTACGTCCTTTTTTTTTTTAATGTTAAAATATTGTTTGGGCTGTAACAAAATTGAAAAGTAATGATTGTCTAATTTTACAGGGTGAGGGATTTTTGGACAGAACAAGGTCCAACTGACATTTTGTTAAAGTTGAAGAGGAAGGAGATAACTTTATTTAGAGCTGCAGAACAATTAAACGTGACACCACAAACACTCTCTAATTATCTAATATCAATGTCCGTTTTAGACAATGAACCCAGTGGCAGTTTTAGTGCGCATGCGAATACCAGTGATCAGTACGAGGAAGTGGAATCCGACGAGGAAACTGATTCTATATTACCTGACGTACCATCAAACAGTAGTCTTTTCAAAAGTGTAACGTCCCAAGCAAATTCCTCGAATTCCGTGCTTCCCAACTGTCCTGACATCACAATAATAAAAAAGGAAAAGTTGGAAAGTCTCTTAGGCAAAATGAACAATAATTCCGATCATTCCGACCGACAGTCTGGTAATTCCGATTAGAGATATAGTTGACAAATCCAGTGATGTGACAATTCCACTATTAGTATTTTATACAGACCAAAGTAAATTTTGTAACGTTTTGTTTTAACATTATTTTTAGTAAAAACAAACTAACAATTTAACATTTAAATATTTGATTACAAAAAAAGTAGTGATATCAAAAATACCAAAATAACGTCTGTTATAAAATGAATGACATGTATATTTGCAATTGATTATGCAATATTTATATAAATATATATATATCGGCAATGATAGTATTAGTGTTAGGAACATATCACAGGGTCCCTTTGTTATCGTCAACGTAGGGACACACTGCTGCACTGAATCTACATTGCAATCCTATATATAGTGCTTTAAATTTGTAGATAGGTTATTTGGCAATGTAACTTCTCCACTCTCAGTATTTGTATTTTGTGTGCATTATTAATTATGGGATAGACTAAATGAAATACCCATTAGAAATACATACAGAATAAGTCTACTTTTGACATATTATTTATGTACCAATGTATTAGTTGTTCGTAGTCTTATAGCATAGAATTTGTCATATATTTATATTGAACATTTAAATTAAGAACTTCATGTTTTCCTATAACATCTACTACTCTTATATATTTATAGCATTATTTGTTGAGTGCCTAAAATAAGTTATAGATGACGGAATTTTTATATTTTATAATTTTACTGATCTGGCTTTTGCTGTATACATAATATTACCTTTTTGGTTTACTTGAAGTGCTCCCACTCTTTTTATATTGAAACTATATGATCTAATTACAGCAGTACAATATAAATATTTTAATGTTCCAGTGTAAACTGCTGTTGTTAGATTATAAAGAATTATATATATTTTTAAGTGCTAGTTTTAAATAGAAAGAGTGTCATATATACGTATGAGTGAGACTTTTTAAAGTATTAATTTTGCTTCGAAGCAAAATAAAGCCAAGATAAATTGGCAGACAAATTTTATTTTTATAACTTGCTTAATGTCTTGCCGAATCACTTCATGGCGACCAAAGTTTTTAATTTTAGATTTTATTTTTAATTATAAAATATAATTTTAGTTTTCAATCATAAGTTCAGCACATCAAGTAAAAAGTTAGTGAATAATTAATAATTATCGAGGAACTTTTTACTTGTATGTTCGCGATTACGTTTATGTATTAGTATTTGTATGTAGTTTTTTATTTATTAAATTTTTAATAAAAGTTACATGAATTTTTATTTTAACTGTTACCAAATCTGTTTTCTGTTTAATTTATCCTATTTTTAATGTAGTGCTGTAAAATTTTATACTCAAAATAAGATGTATATAGTTCCTATTGAGAATTAAAAATCATTATGATACTATGTAACTGATGAAGTCTATTACGCAGGGTTTGTATAGATATACATCTTTCAGTTGCTTCAAAATACAAGTTTCTTAGCTGTGAAGCTGTTCTTGTCCTCTGTTACAGGGATAATCATACAATTTGCCTTCTCAGGATGTAGTTATTCTCTGGCACGTTGTGTATTTTTGTTTATTTTATTATTAATGTCCTGAAATCTACTCCATACTCGTCAAATGGTAGGTTGACTTGTTTTAAGTAAGTGTCTATGTGTTTTCAACTTGCGTAATGCTAATGAAACGGTAGATAAATGGTGGCAGTACTCGTTGATAGTTTCAAGGTAAATGTCACTTGTAAACATACAACACAATAACTAACATAATAAAATATATAAAATTAAAAAATTATATATAATTCCAAAAACTATAATAAATCACAAACACAATACTGCTGAATCGAGACTACTCTGAAAGTGTTTGTTTTGAAGTAATTTTGAAGCCACTTGGAATCGTTCATCGAGGATAGTTTGGAAAGAACTACTCATAATTTTAAGATTAATCGCTACTGCATGATGTAATATTACCTAAATTTGAAATTTTTTATTGTTTTTATTTATTTTATACTTTGACAAAATCATAGGAAACAAAATTCTTTCATCTATTCATGTTTATATTTTAGTCCAATTTTGTCACCTTAGTTGAACATAGCATTATGCATATATTCATATGTTGCCTCATTATCGGTATTTCTTTGATATTTTGTCTATAAAACTAAAAATTTTCTCCATCTTAATAATCGGAACTAGTTCCTAAAGAAAAATACTCTCCACTTCCTGCAAAAACCACATTATGATACACTTTTATCTGTATACTCTGCAAATGTCCTCCTCGCTGTACAGTTAGATGAAACAGATATGAGCAATAACAATACTACAGCTGTGGAGGAGGCTTGATTTTAGTTTGGGCTTTTAGATATCTTTGGAGCTAATTAACAACAAGATCAAGATCCTAAGCATACGGCTTTGATTACACATCATCTGTGGCTGCTGTATGATCTTCCAAAACATTTGTGGGGTTATTCATTAAAACAGTACGATAAGTATACACTGAAAGATTTGCAGAAGAGTCCATAAAAATAATTCATTCAGAAGAAAGCCCATACAAAATAAAAAATTAGCTCGGCCTTTTTGGCAGAAAAATGAAATTTTTCTCTTAGACAATTCCCCTGGACATCCTTCAAACCTTGCTGAAGAAAGAACACCATTGGATGTCAAGATTGGCGTTTATGCACGATTTCGAAGAATTAGAGCATATGGAGAATATTGTTGAAGACTAGCTGGTTTGGGCGAGAGGTAGGATTAGAAAATGTGACAGGTGAAGATGTGATGGA
>JAUIMW010002859.1:0-10210 GCA_033557785.1 Enochrus cinctus | reverse complement strand
ATATATATATATATATATATATATATATACATACATACATATCTTATTATCAAAAAATTAATTTTTGATAATGAAAAAAGAATCGTACTTATCCTGCTCCAGATGAGATTTTTTCAGATCGGCTAGTATATCCTTTATTTCCCTTTTTGTTTTATGACTCATCACCTCCACCAAATCGAGAGCAGTGATTTTTTTCAGGATGAGCGCAATGGTCTCCTGTATCTCCTTTCCTGCAGCCTTTTCTTTCTTATTCGGTTCTCTTTACGATCGCTGCCGACTTACGAGCATCTCCTTTTAGGAGGACTCCTGATTATGGAATCGCGTTTTCTGAAAGAGTCACATTCCCTCTGTGTGCTTCCCAGTCATTGAGGCTACAGCGTCAACCTAGGGTCCACCGACTGCCGTATGCATTGGTTTTGTCGGGACTCTAGGTAAATTGTATAAAAAAGAAGTTGCATAATAGAAGTTATCATATGTTCCCGGATCAAGCGTAGTGCCATCTATTATTTATTTCTTTAGATACTGTTTATGTTAGTTTCTTCGCTAATGACATTATTAATATTATAATTATAGTACATATAAGGTAAAAATATTGGAAAAACATTGAACTAACAACAACACTCTTAAATGTTCACAACCCTTTTTTGACATGATTTTTCAGTTGTATATAAGCGGACTTTACATCGGACTCTACATCGAAACGAGCTGGTTTCATAGTGTCAAACATTTTAAGGTATATTGTGCACCAATGTTGTTTTAGTTGGATGTTTTCATTCTTTAATTATCTTAATCGTCGTGATAAGAAGAAATGATAATATGTAATAGACATTCCCTTTTAGTTAAATATTTTTTAATAACAAGCGAAATATAGAAACAATTTCTGTTGTGAATAATTTTTATTGTAAATATTTAGTAAAGATAATGTATAAATAAGCTGTACGATTGTATATTCTAGAAAAAAAAAACGATTTCCTCTGTTTCCAAAAAAATATACTTCTTTTAATGATTTAATTCAATTGCTGCCACCAAAACAATTGAAAATGTGCAATAATTCGTTAGATAAATGGTTACTGTCTTTGAATAAATGCTTATGTCTTTAAAGAGTCTTTTTGGAAAAAATTAAAAATATTGTTGCTGAAATACTAAATATTACATTAAATTACACTTTTTGAATCAATCAATTTGAAGACCAAAAACGATAGCCTGAAATACCGTTGAATGATTTTCTTCAGGTGTTAGTTCACCGTCATTCCGAAGATGTATTGCTTATATTCATGTTCTCATACTTTTCAACAAACACTTTGAATGTGTCCCACATTTTTATATAGCAAAGAAATTTTTCCAAAGGTCATTACCGGTGATGAGAATATATAGCTGACCTGACTTCCTATTAAACTTACTTCGAGACATTATATCGGGACCTCTGTAATTATATACTATTTATTTCAAATCTGTATTATTATAAATAAAAAAACAATGCATGTCCATTATTACTCAATATACATGTATTGAGAACAAAGGAATATATTTTTAGTTTTAGTAAGAAACACTTATTGACAAAGATGGCATTTATATTTTTTAAGTTATACATTAATTGTGCAGCTGACATGTTTTGGTGTAGCTATATAATTGATATGTCTATAAACATGTTAGAACGATCCACTGATGAATGAAAATTTAATCGTCCGGTATAAATAAATTATTGCTTGAATTTCGAATGTTTTTCTTAAAAAAAAACTTGCAAAAAAAACAGTATGTAAATGCTCCATTTTCACGTCTTCTCACATCACAGGTAGAAACATGAAGACAAAGCAAAATAAAAGTTTCTGTAACTACACCGAATACTTTAAAATTTAGTTGTAAAATCGTCCTTTTATGCGCCAATGGTCTACTGTACGGACAACGGTACAACTCGGCCTGAAAAATTGCATTATTTGATAGACCAACGATGATTAATTTTTAATGGAGTAATCGTACCTTGCAGCGAGTAGTTGATATAAAAAGATTATCTGCTAACAAAACCTTCTTTAATTATCTAGAACAACGATATCACCTTATTGGAATTCTTTAGAGTAAATAATTTATTCTAATTTTATACCTTGACGCCTTTATCCACGGTTGAATGTGTAATAATTGATGTCTCAGTCATGAACTACAATTTGCACTTCGGTCGCTTTTAATCGGAATTGAGTAAATTGCTAGGTTTTGTATTTTAAATCTTTTCTCATCCTAACCATAAAAATTTACAGGTTTTCTCTATCGTGATTTGTACCTGCTATTCATAAAAATATACCTGAAATCCCCCAACATAAAATTCACTATGAAACTTTGAAAAGAATGGCAACTTTCAGTTTTAAAAGAAGAGTTTTAGAAGTGTCATAAAATATAACATTACTTTCAGTTTCTTTCTTCAGTTGCACGTTGGCGTTGTAGCAAGTGTGTTTACAAAAAGTGAAAAAAAATGGAGTATACTGTTTGCGAAGTAGACGAATTGGTAATAGGTGAGGCAATTTTTAATGCACAAACTTAGTTTTTTTTTGACAGTCATAATTAATAGCAGCCATTAACGTCTAGATTTCATAAACAACTATAAATTCGCATTAATATCAACTAATAAAAAAGTGGGATATCAGAAATATTTAAAAATATCATAACGTTTTACAAAATAAAAGTAATAAATCTTAATTACGATATAGTATTAATTACACCTTTAAAGTTTCCTGAATTTCGTTGCGTTGCGTAAATATTACCTACATTTAAAGCTTTGTGTTAATTTTAGTTGTCGCATTGCCGGTTAATTAATTCGGTCGGGCAAAACTGCATCATTGAGAATAGAAAATAAGTTCTTCTATGCCAACAAACAATTTTCGCAACACCTGTTATAATTACAGCAATTATTTAATTGTTTGTTGCTCAGTTTTGATATTTATAGTGGTATTATTAACTATTTTTATTAATTATGTTTATTTTTGTTTCAGGTACGTTTCCTGTTTTTTTTTCCAATCGTAAGTAAGATGCCCCCGAAATTTGCCTGTGGTATAAAAGTTCTAACCTTTCAAAATTTCTTGTTGTGTCACATCCTGGTAATTGTAATGCGGAATGTTTTGTTTTTTACTTTCATTCTTTAATGTGGTTATAATTATATTTTTGACTGTTTATAAACGAGATCCTTTGATTGTAAGTTATATATAAAATAGTGAGATATTTATATCATCTATATTTCTTCCGGTCTGTTTTATTATTTAATATTGTCGGATTAAGCAACTTTAATTCGGAAGTGATTATATTTTCGTTATAATCGATATCCGATATCAATTATTATTAATTTTATATTTGGCACGAGTGAAATTAAAATTCTATATGTTCGAAAAGCTCATATGCTCAATGGAGCTTTAAGAATCATCGGTTACGTGTAACAGACACAAAATTTGAAATCTGTTTTTTAATTTATTATCTAATAATTCTATACAAAGGTCGCGACCTAAACTTTCTGTGATATGATTCTACGTAATTTTGAGGCGTTGTTACACCGGAAATCCTCTTAACTGTGAGACCATCATCGAGTATAACCGTCCAATTAATTAAATTAAAATCCTGTTTGACTACTTACTTTTAATTAATTTACATATTATAATTATTAAAGTTTGTTGTACTTTCCCAAATACACATGTAAATCTTTTCTTCCAAGGCCGTGGCCGCAGATCTCGAGTTCACATTATACAATACTTTTACTACAACCTCTGTTATTAATTTCTTTGTGTAAACTCATTCACCAGATTGTAATGTCGTCAACCTGAGTACAGATTAAATTTTCCAAAAATTAATACAGGAAATGCAAGCTATTTATTCTTTTATCATTAAATGGTAATATATGCAACGTAAATTGATATAACTTTCAGTTTAATTAGATCCATGAAAGTACCATTAAGTGACATTGAACCATTATGTCTGTCGAATACAAGAAAATAATTGAGTATTTCATTGAACTTAAATTGCGAAATTACTGTCACGCCGCACGTTAATAAGACCTTTGATAACGTATCTGAGATAATTTCGTATTAAGAAAATTTTAAAGTAGTAAACTTGAAACAATTTGGAAATACGCAATTATTATATATTACTATCAGTAAATTTTATTTAAAATAATACGATTTAAATAATTAATATAAACAAAATGTATAAATCTTATCGAAATTAATTAATTATTTGTAGATTAAATCTATTTTAGATGCTTTCAATGTCAGGCTATAGGTAAATTATAGGAATTCAAAAACAATGCGGAAATAGTCGAGTTAATCCATTCGTTTTGCTTTAACATCCATAAGCTTTGCCCTAATTAATCTTCATTTAGAAATGCTTTTTCATTGTTACACTATATAATTTTGGTTGATCGATGTCCCAGCCATCCTTGTTATCCTTGACACTAGATAATATAAACAACGTGAAGCCCTCCGACCCCTCTTGGCTCCTTCATCACTAAAAAACGCCTATAATAATATTTACCACCTTTATAAATAAGATACGAGATTACTAATGGGTACTATTTAACTCCTATTTTCTTAATAAATAACTAATAAAAATGTATTTGTACATTTCTTTATACCAAGTGAAGCACATATCATTAAATTAAATTGCGAGAACTCCCTTTATATAAGTTGCCTTTTTAAAAGGCACAATTGTTCAAATATAAATCTTAAGCAGATTACCCATCAGACAACCTCACATGATGATTATTTATTAAACCTTTTGATAAACATCTTAATGACTATACTCAACATAATAATTATATTTCTTTGAAAATTACTTTCTTGACAAGTGACAACTTACTAATAATACCTGGTGATTCACATTTATTAATTACCCCTTTATAGTTGTTTTAATTAAAAAAAAAAAATAAAACAAGCAATTAAATAAGCTAGGTCGTCAAGTGTAAGCGTTTAAACATACGCAACTGTCATTATTACGTAACTGACTTTTCTAAATGAACCTAACAACACATTCAGTTACCCGACTGTGTACCAGCAAGTAGACAGTGTTTATAAATCAATTCATTCACGTGGCACAGATTTAAGTGTGCCACATGCTCACGTTTGGCACAATTTCGGTTACTCTATGCACACCCACTAATAGCATCAAGGAATTTGAGGTTGAAAAGTGGAAGAAGCCTGGGAAATGCAGAATGTGTGTGGATTAAATATTTAAGATTTTTTATCTACGATAACGCTCTTGTATGCTTAATGCGAGCTTTCTTATTTCACCTATTAATGTTGCAACGTTTTCTTGCGATTTATTCTTATATCTAGACATTATGGTTTGATCTACTTTTTTAGTGCTAGAACAAGACGTTTTTTTATAGTTGATACTGTTATGGAAGTTGATGTTGCATGTTTACTTAAGTGCCCATGGGCGATTATATAGAAAATGTGTAATTGTCAAATAATTTCTTAAATTTTCATTGACACGTCCTATATTTTATTAAGAATCGTTTAAATGGAATTGTATTATGTATTTATATTTGATGAGGTTCCATATCGACAGATTATAAGAGTATTAGTTTAAGATAACATAAATTTTGAACTAGGAAACATGGCGTCCTTAATTTTTGTTCAATTAACGCGTAAATAGTTGACATAGTCCTACACGCTCTTTGCTATAAATACACTCTTCTTAACAAAAATATAAAAAAAGAAATGACAATATGTTAGTAGTGGTCTTATTTTGTTTTTATTATTGATAAAAAATTATAAAATTTGACCAATGAAGTACAATTTGCCATATAAAAAAGTTATTCTACTCTTTCTACGGTGAATGTACAAGAACCTCATCTAACGTTTCTCTTGCTAAAAAAATGTTTAATAAACGCGTATATTCACGCAAAAATGTTATGCTCGATTAAAAAAATAAACTGATTCCTTGTAGAAACTATCTTCGGTCTTAGAACACTCTCCTTAATTAGCGGCGTACAACACTGAAGAGTGGTTATTAATTTAAAATTAAATGGCCTGTTCGAGATTAAAATTACCAATAACCACAGCAATTCAGCTTAACTAGCCCGTATAAAATGGATTATTTAAATGTAAAAGCAAATACTCTAATAAATCTTCCTTCACTTTTTAGTGTTTTAACTCTAATCAGCTTAAATCTATAACTAGTTTTAGAAAGGGAAACCTACCCAAAATCTATATTACTATGTAGTTATCAAACGACGTATCAAAATATGTGCCTAACCTGCTTTCCTTGTTGATTTGAATTAACTTCTTCAAGTAAAACTGCATACCTACACAGGTGGGTAGGCGTGTTAACTATTTTGCATGCTTGTTCTATTGATAAAGAGAAATTATTAATTATGTCCGTTAGCGTTTAGTGTAAATTTCATGGTCAATTTATATATTTGCATTACATATAAAAAACATTTAATTTTAAGCAGAAAGAAAGTATGATTTTTTAAACCTTGGTATTTTTTTTCTTGTTAAAATAACGTAAAATTGATTCAGCAATATATATTTTAATCTCTATATCTATAGATTTACATTAACGAAGAAATAAGACCATTTAGAAAATACATTAGTACTTATGTAGTAGTAAGCCAAATAATAAATTAGTAAAAAATATATGCAAAGGCTGAAAGCGTCAACTTTAAAATTTAAATTGTAAATCCGAGCATTAGCATTCCGACATCTTTGCATAGATAAATGTAATAAATTATGTAATCCGGGCAGCAAAGTGTCGGCGTTGCTCAATTGCTTTAGTAAGCTGCAAATTTATAAAGTACTTCCTATATTGTGAGTGCAAAGATTTTCCTATTTCATTTGCATTTATGTAGCAAGCGATAAATATTTCAATGAGTCATTGGACATTAAATTTAATTAATTTTATTGACTGAAGATAATTAACCGTTTGATAAACTGATATATAGATATACTAAGGTGTAAAAATAGGTATATTCAATTAAAATTTTCTGTGACTCTAAAATGTTGGACATTCATATTTGTATTATTATTATTGTTATACTTCACTTAATATTAAAAGATATTTTTTTAATAGTTTTTAATCCAATTAACTCTTAATAAATGCTTAATAGAATGTTAAATCGAATGATTTTCTATAGGGAATTTCTGCTTCGGTACTCGCTAAAGCGAATTCCGTACTTTAACTTTCAACTTGTCAGAAACAATTTTTCATATTTTAGGTATCGACGCTCATGTTACTAATTACCAAATAGTTAAAATCGTGATTAGAATGCAAAACTTTTGCAAGCACACCGGACGTTATTACATCGTCCACCATCAACCATCCCCATAATAAAGACATCTAGTGAAGCATTGGCTTCACATGAGTGTAGAAGCAAAACAAATCAATAAACAACCACAATTAAATGAATATGGCGTCCCTACATCAACTTCTTGCAAACAACACATTCTTACAAAAATAAATTATATATTATCTAATATTAAACCTTTTTATGAACTAAACAAATAGTCTACATTTACTAATGCAATAAGATAATAACATAAAACACTACACGTTGAAGTTCCTTGTTTTCTTATTCTTTCCATTTCTTCTTCTGCATAACCTGCCTCTCTATAAAAGCTTCCCGTTTTAAATTCTATTTGGTTTGCCTATTATATCTGTTCTCTTCTCATTTCCATCCAAATTTTTTTGACGTATCTAGTCCGGCATGTTTCTTACATTTTCTTCGTACTTCAGAGCTTTCCTTCGTGCTGAGATTTTTATTTTATCTCTATTCATTTCCGCTTGAACTATGCAGTTTGATGTCATTTTATTTAATTGCAGCGCTCCTTTTATGTACTGCAACTGTGCTCTTTCTAACTGCTCTTTCAATCCCCACACTTCTGCTCCATGTTTTTGTTGTCTAAACAAGTCTAGATCATATATCTAATTTTCCAGTATTTTGCAGTTATATTATTGTGTATTTGGGCTTTTTCCTTTCCGTCTTTCTTTATGTACTTTTGTAAATCTGCTTCATGATTCATCATACTTATCTGCTTTTTTATCGCTTTCCGTTTTCTCTTTCAGCTTTTTTATTCCGACTTCTTCTTATGTACCTCTTCCAAAGATGAGTCACTCTGTCTCTACTGTTTAATTATTACTTTTAATTCTTTCATGCTTACTGTGCATTGTTGGTCCCACCATTCTGCTTGTTGTATCCTGTTCATATTCCTTTATTGTTCTGATTGTCATTGCCTGTTTTACTTTAGTCTTTATGTTATTCCAACTTTCATTTTCTGTTCTTTATGCCTCTGTTACCTTTTTTCTTGTTGAGTATTTTGCTGTATTATGTCTTATTAGTTCCTGGTTCCATTCAATTTTAAGTTTTATTGGTTGGTGGTCCGACTTATCTCCATCCTGTTTTACTACCTCAAATGAGTATATTTTGTTTATTGCTCTTTCGTTTATGATTCCATAGTCTATTACAGTTGCTTCCTGATTTCCAATAAATGTGTAGTGTCCCTCTTTGTCTGCCTCAGAAATTCCATTTTGATATTCTCCATCCGTTATTTTCTGTCAATTGTATTAATTTCTCCTTTCCTTCTTACACTTTTTGTATTTGGTCTTCTTTGTCGTGTTTTGTCGTCTGGGGTTTCAAAGTTAAATGTATCTTCTTTCCCTATTCTTGTGTTAAAGTCGCCACCAAATATCAAGTTTTCCTCTTGTTTTTCTGAATCTTCTAGCTTCCTTTCTAAATGTCTCATCAAAATTTCTTTCTTCTATTCATGTTTCAGTTAAATTAACTACATCTGACTCTCTTAGGAATGTCCAACTTTCTTTTTAATACTTAAAGTATAAAAACGAAGGTCATAATAAACAAAATAAATGTGCTTGTTGACAAGGGTTGGCCTCCACTGAGAATAAGCTGTCTCCTAGAGACGCAGTTCGTCAAAATTAAGGGCTGTAAATTAGTGTTCAGGCTATCACAAAAACATAGTGTATTATATATATGTGGATGAAGGCGTGGACTATGGAGAGATATTGTATTTAAAATGTATGAGTACAGAATCAGTGCTAGAGGTCGGTGTGATGGAATAGGTTAATCAAAAAGTGACAATCCTGTAATAGGCCAAGAACAGGTAACATAAATGTTTTCCTTAATAAACTTACAGATGCATTAAATCATACCACAAAAAACTTACTACTTTTAAAATCCTGTTATGTGAGTACTTAAGTACCCTGCAGGCTGGTGATAGTAATGTTCAAATATTATTAGCATATAATCTCAAGTAAAATATATTTGGGATGCAAAATGGTTTTGTAAGTACAGAAGTACCTCGCATGGAGTATATTATGTTGTTCGGGAGGTGTTGGGCGGCCAGGATGCGAGCAAGTCTGTCGTAGGCCTGTTCTTCGACTTCACCAGGGTTTTCACGGTATAAATTATAATGTATTGTTCTGTAAGCTTAAGAGATTGTGTATCTGTGGTGTTCCACTGCAAACAATATAATCATTTCTAACAAATCGAAGCCGCGCTGGTCGATATGGATACGGGAGGGTCTAGGAGGTCTCCATGGAGAATTGTGGAATGAGGAGTTCCACAGGGTTCCATCATTAAACTTTCACTGCACCTCTTATACATCAAGAAATACCATGTATAGTTTCCCATAGAAAGGTGTTTTATGGTGATGACACCTATGTTGTGGTTAGGCCTCCACAGCCATTAGTACAACGAGAGATATCTGTTACTCATGGAAGAGTAGTTCGCAGCCAGCTTCTTAAGTATATCAAGAATGAATATGAATATCAAGAAACAAAGTAATATAATTTTCAATTCGCTTTAGCGAGACACTAAATGTGCCAAATTGCAGGGCTACTAAAAAAATGCTTCCTTTTCCTATCCATTGAGAGCGATATCTAATACTCATGGAAGAGTAGTTCGCAGCCAGCTCATTGATTATGAATATCAAGAAAAAAAAGTAATATAATTTTCAATTCACTTTAGCGAGACACTAAATGTGCCAAATTGCAGGGCTATTAAAAAATGCATTCTTTACCTATTCCTTGAGAGTAATTTCGGGAGAGGTGACTCTGAGTGCAAGTCTGAAGGCATATCATGCCTTCATTGCTTCCCGTATACAATACGCAATAATATTGTTACGTTCGTGGGGTAGGTAAAAGAGTTTAATTAAAATTTATATTCACAAACTATTTACACTAATAATTATTTACAATTACTAAACTAAATGAAAATGTCTAC
>JAUIMW010002858.1:0-10210 GCA_033557785.1 Enochrus cinctus | reverse complement strand
TGGGTGCGAGAGAAGTAAATATACCACAAGTAAGAGTGAGATACAAATTTTGACAATCTAAGCGGCAACGTCAAATTCTCTGGCTTGTGTGTTGTACGGGTTGCACATATAGTTTCACGCATGTGATATATACTATTTGTACAAATATTGTAATTCGCGGCTGGAAATAAACTTCTATTCTATTCTATGAACAGCTGAATTGGTGTACATAGTAAAACACCCATTTTGGAATTTTTGATGGAACATTAAAACATTTTTTTTGTAAAAAATATATGCTAAGGTTCGGTGTCGTTTCTTTTAACGATAAATATCAATCTTAAGTGTCAATTTAGCATTTTATTTTAATTAAATGCACATAAGACTATTCAAATACATTCCAAACTGGGTATAAGTTCTAATTATGAACAATTTACATGCAAAAATGAAAATTTATAATACAGTGCACCTTCGAATAGAGTAATGGATGTCATACGAATACATAGTCGTAGGAAATACATGTATTTACTACGTCGATGACTGTCAATTACAGGACGTGACAGCCGTCAAAGTTTAAAATGTCAAAATGAAAAAATACATATTATGTTATTAGTAAGTTGAATCATTCATAATATAATATAATTTGAATTATAATAAATACAATTTTATCTAAAAGATAGCTGGTTTTAATTTAATTTAATATAACATTACCTGTTATCAATGAATTTAAAAAAAATATATTTACCTTTCGTCTCCATTTGACGAATGACATTCGGTGATGACATTTGTATGTCCTGAAATTCCTAGAATGCTAATGAATTATTTATATAGTTTTCAGTGTAGTGTAGCGTCATGTAGATGAACAACATCCAAAATTATATGTTTTTATTTTTAATAACTAGACAATTTAAGATATTTGCTCAAAGGGCCAAAACCATTGCATTGGGATGCCATTCAAACAGTTCCATAAAAAACAGGTATCTGTATCTAGAAAGCACTTGGTATCCGTTGGCAACACGAAAACCCCCAAAGTAAATGCTGTGGTAGCCATTTTTACTCTTCTCTAGTAATCAAACTTTACGTTTTATTGCTTAAAAATTTTGTTAGTGCAAGCCATAATGACTAAATTCAAATAAAATAATTAACGATGTGGTTATGTGATTAACGCAAGATACTATGTTTGTGCGTTCGAACAACTTCAGTGAGAAAAATAACTGGAATAGTGTTTGTGTTGTTCTAAACATCTTGTAACTACCAACGAAGTTTTATTTATGACGATTTTGAAACTGAAAAGGTAGCGTATCGTTTTATTACGAATTCTCAAACACTTTTTCTATTCACGTAAACATTAATTTAATTCATTTATAATATGCAGGTGTTAACATGTCGGAAATAATATACCCACCTGGATGTAGACCAATTACTGAAGATTTGGGCCCTGATGAGCTAATCAGGCGCCTCAAAACTTTAGCACACACTCTACAGGCTATGGGACAAGATGAAGGTGCCTATCAACAATACATACCCCTGGCTTTGCATCTCGCCGAAGACCAGTTCCTGTCACATCCGTCTAGAGACGTACAACTTCTCATAGCTTGTTGTATAGCTGATGTACTGAGGGTATATGCCCCTGAAGCCCCTTACAAAGACACAGACCAAGTAAAAACAATATTTTTATTTTTGATAACGCAACTATCCGGCCTTAAAGATCCTAAAGATGCCGCTTTTAAAAGATATTTTTATCTCTTAGAAAACTTAGCCTATGTCAAATCCTTTAATATGTGCTTTGAACTGGAAGATTGTCAAGAGATATTTTGTGCTCTTTTTCATCTAATGTTTAAGATAGTAAATGATGAACATTCCGGACGTGTTAAAAGTTTTATGCTCGACGTTTTGTGTCCACTTATAACCGAAAGTGACATTGTTAGTAATGAACTACTCGACATTATTTTGATGAATCTAGTAGAACCAAATAAAACGCAACGGAAAAATGCGTATTTGCTAGCCAAAGAATTAATAGTTAAAACATCGGAGACATTAGAGCCGTACATACAAGCGTTTTTCAATCAAGTACTTATATTAGGAAAAGAAGACAAAAATTTACAAATTAGTGGGAAAGTTTACGATCTTATTTATGAATTGAATCACATTTGTCCTCAAGTGTTGGTTGCGGTCCTACCTCAACTAGAATGTAAATTAAAAAGTCCTCACGTATACGAAAGGCTGGGAGCTGTAGCACTTTTAGCTAGAATGTTTAGCGAGAAAGAGTCCGAATTGGCAAGAAGGCATAGTGCTTTATGGAGATCTTTTCTTGGAAGATTCAATGATATATCTGTCGGCATTCGTACCAAATGCGTACAATATTCCATGCACTTTTTATTAAACCACCCTGAGTTACGAAAAGACATTACAGACACATTAAAAATGAGGCAACATGACTCTGAAGAAAGCGTAAGATACGAAGTAGTCATGGCAATTGTAACAACAGCCAGAAGGGACTTTCAAGTTGTATCTGATTCTGAAGATTTATTGGAATTTGTTAAAGAAAGAACTCTAGACAAAAAGTTTAAAATACGAAAGGAAGCTATGTCCGGTTTAGCTATGATTTACCGTAAACACCTGAGCGATCCAGATGTTCCAAACGCCACCAAAAAGGCAGTCACGTGGATCAAAGATAAAATATTAAATGGCTATTATATGGCTGGTATCGAAGACAGATTGTTAGTTGAAAGGCTACTTAATACTTGTTTAGTACCTTATCAGCTTCCCGCTGCTGAACGCATGAAAAAACTGTATCACTTGCTGGGTACGGTTGACGATCATGCAACTAAAGCGTTTATGGAACTGCAGAAAAATCAACTTTGTGTAAGGAAATTAGTTATTGAGTGGCTGGAACTGCACCGAAGATCAGTAATTACCCCTGAGGTTCAAAAAGAATTATCAATGAAAGTCCAGGCTCTTTCAAGATGTCTTCCAGAACCAGTAAAAGCACATGAATTTTTAACAAAATTCAGTAGTCACATGAGAAGAGATCATGTTCTACTTGAAGCAATGGAAACTGTCGCTCGACCTTCTGTAAGTTGCCACGAATGCTCTGAAGCAACCGCTGCAGTCCTTAAAAAATTGGGCCAACCTGTAATGACAAACTTGTATTACAACACAGTTAAAATGTTGCTGGAGAGAATAAGCTCCGTTATGGTTGATCACGAAGCAATATGCTTACTTGTCGGGTACGTCGAAGACTGTTTAAAAGGTGGAAACACCATAGAAGAAGTGGGACTGCATCCTGCCAATGCCGGTGACAGAGGATTAAAACTCTTAGTGATGCTTAGTTGTGTCTTTCCGTCGCACTTTCACCATAGGGATGTTTTAACTCAGCTATTAGAACTTTTAAATTTGGACGACGAATCTATTGCACCTTTGGTACTATCAGTGTTCACCTTCTTGGGAAAATATAAATGTTTATGTAAGTATATTGTATTATTATTTCATTTGAACACTTTCTTAAATTAACAAATCCCTCATTGTTCTTTCAGATGAACAATTTCCTGAACTAATGGGAATGTTAGCGCCAATTTGTAAGAGAATGGCGGAGGAGGGTACTCCTAAGCAAGCGAAAGGCGCCATACGATGTATATTCGTAAACATGCCTGAACTCCACGATACACTATTTCCTGCTATTTTAGAAACTGCCAAAAATAATTTATGCCCCGATTCTCTAAATTACCGGACAGCTATCGTTACTCTTGGTCATATAGCGTACAATGTACCAGAAAAATGTAAAGTTCAAGTTAAGAATATTATTTCTAGAAAGGTAAGAATAATACTAAGTCATATATGTAAATTCATATTTTGTTATTACATTTCCAATATATAATAATTATATTTTATCTCTTATTTTTAGATTGTAAAGGAACTGCTAGTTAAAGAAGTACGAGAAAATGACATCACTTCCAGTTCCGAGAATTGGTGTGCTGAAGATGAACTTCCAGAAGACACCAGATGCAAAGTTGAGGGGTTGAAAGCAATGGCCAGATGGTTGCTCGGTTTGAAACAAGACACAGCATCTGCTCAAAAGACGTTTAGGATGTTGAATGCTTTTATCCTCCATAAAGGAGATCTGCTACAATCCGGGCGAATGTCACAAGCAGAAATGTCTTGGTTGCGGTTGTCAGCTGGTTGTGCAATGCTCAAAGTTTGCGAACAGAAAGGTGTAGGTGATCAGTATACTGCAGAACAGTTTTATAATTTGTCTCAACTTATGGCAGATGAAGTAAAACAAGTAAGGGAAATATTTGCTACTAAACTTCACAAAGGATTAGGAAGGGGCTTGCCAAATAAGTGCCTCCCGCTTGATTTCATGGGATATTACGCACTTGCCGGTCGTGACCCTGACCCTCGTATAAAATCACTGATACGAAATTATATGATTGCAGATATAAATAAACGAAGAGATTACGTAAAAAGTCTTACTATGGGCACTGGTCAAGTGGATAAAGCTATAAGTCAGCTGCCACACATTTTACCTGATTATATGTTAGTTTTTGCTATTCCCATATTGGCACATGACCCTTGTTTGTCAAGGTGGGACGATGTTCAGGAGCTTACACGAGCAAAGCACTGCTTATGGTTTGTTCTGGAACCGTTAGTTTCCAAAAGCGAGTATTTTAGTTATGGTTTTTACAAAACGTTAATTGAACGAATGAAAAACCATAAAGACGCTGTTCATCCAGACGATGATTCTATGAATTATGTAAGTGATTAAGAAATTTAGTTTAATGAGCATTTAATGTTTTAATTTTTTTTACAGAAAATCTGGGCCCTCTGTGATTTAGCTTCAAGATTACTATTAACTAAAACTGTAAATTATGAAATAAAAGATTATCCAACTGAAACTAGGATACCGACGATGTACTTCCAACCTCAATCGGACTTTTCAAACACTAGGGTATTTCTACCTCCAGAATTACAATACCAACCGAATAAGAAACCTACGATTATGTTTAATCAAACAATGCTGAGCGAGTTAAAACAAAGAAAATACACTAGGAATAAGGACGAAATGATTGTCGGCTGTGGACCACAAGGAAATGATGTCAAGGTAATTATTAGTTTTGTTTGCTTCTGTTGAAATAGCAAACCTTTATGTAGAAAAACGTGCAAGATTTAAAGTTCAAATTTCATATGGCTATTTTTTCCATAGAATCAGAAATAGTACTATTTTCCAAAAAATATACATGCGATTAAAATATACCAGAATTTTAAAAAAATAATTATTTTCATTCTTCTTTAGCCAATCCTTGCGGGAATTGATGCACAGGTGAGTATATCAAAAGCATGGTTTTTAAGTATTTTTTTGTCAAGATATAAAAAAATGTATTATTTATGATATAAATTTGGTTTATTTGATGTTTAGGCCTCATTCGATGTTTTTTTTTTTTTAGTAGAAATAACAGTTTAACTAAATTCAAAAGAATTTCTAAAATTTTTATTTAAAAAATGTACTTTAAAGATACTTTATTGACAGCTTTTAGTTAATATTGATATAATTAGGAATTTGCTTTTAGTTATATACCTATTTGCCCTAAAATTATTTTTCTTAAAAAATTATTTTTGTGAATTTTTAAAATGCCATTTTTTGTAACATTGATTTAAAGTTAATGATTTTTTAAAAAAGGTGCTGCTATTGAACTAAGAACTGATGGGGCAAGGACAAAATTTGGGAGAACACTTTTGTTCTGGAAGATTTTACAACTTATATTCCACTACTCGCAGCAAGTTCCTAATTGTTTCATGGAAAACAACATCAAAAAAATATTTAAATAACCAACACGTCAAATAAATTGCTGCTTTTTTTAATAAAAATATAATGTTCTTTTCTTTTTTACAGCCTTCCGAGGCTTCAGATACGAAGATTCAATTACCCGGACTAGACGATGATATTGATGAACCTCCCGCGAAACGTTTAAGAGACCATATGAGAATAGATTTAGATAAGTGAGGACAGTTTGTAAATACCGAGTGACTCCATAATTATGGCAGTGCATGTTACTTTTTATAAACAGTTTATTCTTAAAATGTAGTTTTCTTTACATACATCTTATCCTTTTAAATATTATTAATTATTCATGTAAGTAATAAGAATTTTAAGTTTTTTTTTATAAATTAAAGAGCACCATATTCTTTATGAGATATTGTTTTAAATAAATTATTAGAAAAAAAATGTTCTTATGTTTATATTGTACAGATAATAAAAAAGTGTCTTTACTATGTTGTTACTATAATTTTCTGAGCTTAACAAATAATAAGTGAGATAAAGTAAAAGAATATAAGGTATGTATTTTCAAGAGTTCTAGAGTGCAGTGCCGTCGTTTGCTTTGATATTGTACAATAAATATAAATAAATTAGACACCATTTTCTTCAAAAAAATTAAATTGGTGAACGCAACTCTCTTTTATGATTTGGATACTATGATTTGACTGTAGGAGAAGGTACATACAGATCAACATTCTTTTTTTAAAGCATTTTTTTTTGTTCAGCAATCTCATCTGGAAAAATAGAATTTAGCAGACATAATAAACTGAAAGTAGGTTGTGATAATGTATTTTTATTTAAACACATTAGAAAAATTAGTCTGGTTAAGCATGTATTCATTCCATTGATATTTATTGGCATAATGAAATTAGAACAATGATGTTAGTGGTTCCAAACCTTTTTGATTTGCTTGTTGGTATTGTACAGTAAGTATATTAAATAATATATCACACAAAATTTGCTTTCTTCAAAAAAAAAAGTTAAGATATAGACAGTCCGACATTTTTTTTTTAAGCTCTTTTTGTTCAGCAATTCTATCTCGATAAATATGTTTTAACAGGCATACTAAACTGAAAGTAGATCCTAATAGTGGATCCTTGATAAAAAAAAGAAAAATCATTATGGTTATGCATGTATTCATTTCATTGATATTGAAATTGGAACAGTGACATTAGTGGTTCCAAACTTTTTAGATATGCTTGTTGGTATAGACCAGGTGAAATAAACAATGCAGTAAATCAATAAATAATGTTATACTCATTGTCAAAATTTTAAATTTACAATAAAGTGATGTCCATTAATTTTAACGGGAATGTATTGACATGCTGCTTTAAAGTTTTCATGAGGCTCACTAAATTCGCAATATATGATTTTTAATAATAAAAACTGAGTGTTGAGATAATATATACAAGAACTCGTATATAGAGCAATTTATTAAATTATGAAGACCATTATGTTGTATATTAATTTTCAATAAAATGATGGCAATATTGTTTATAACAATTGTGTAAAAGCTGTGAAAACTCTGAGAAGATAATATTTTAAGGTTACAAAGGGAATTATTAAGGGAAATCGCCGAACTTTTTTGTTCATATTTTTCTATAGCTTTTAGATTTTAAAAGTAAAGAAACTATTAACAAACCAACTCTTCGTCTTTTAACAATAAATTAAGTTCTTATATTGTTTTAAATGAATTTGGTGAATGTTCAAACACTTTTGTGACTGACTTTGTAAACTGGGTTTTATGCGCTCGATCGTCAATTTGAAGAAAATTATTACATAAATATTTTTCATTTAATATTATCTGTATTGTTATAATCGTAAAGGATCACCCTTTTATTACTTGCCTATACGTGTAGCCTCTCACATTAATTAAACCCTGTTTTCATTTTCACTACCGCTTCGGTGTCAGGTAAGTCTTAATTGGGTTGTAAATAACGTTTCTCTCTAAGTCTGATCAGGCTTTCCTTAAAAGAACCTAAATGAAAGGATCGTAAATCTATGGAGATGGCTTCTGTTAAAGGTTTTAAACATATGAGATTTTCCGCATAGAATGTTGATTATTTGATAGCATGTACCTACAAACGAACATGCATTAAACTATAGACGAATAAATCTTTAATAAACAGCACTGTCGATTTTGTATCTAACACGACATCAAGATCTTTAAAAGAGTCTGAAAAGAAATAGATTAATTTAAATCTAGTTTGATGCAGGTATACCTCTTGGAATACATAATTTAAAGCAGCGATTTCCAAACGTTGGTCATTAACGCCCACATTATATAAGTTCCGTCTCATATCAAAATGTTTGTTTGAGGAACAAGAGAGAGTCAAAGTCATATTATAATTTCCTTTGCCAAATATTGTACTTAAATTATTAAGATTTCCTTGATTCATCAATTTTTATAGAATATTACTACATTCAACACTCAAACTATTTTTTTTAAGATAAAAGAAAGATCGAATGGGATACCGAACGCTCAGGAGGTGTTTGAATCATTAAAACAAGAAGTTTACAATGCAACATTATTGGTGCGCCCTGATACCAAATTTCCTTTAGTTTTAAAAAAGCTAGATAAAGCTTCTCAAAACTAACAACAAACACATCTGTACGAAATCTAATCCTACGATGCAAGTATGGAGGAATCCTCTTTACTACCATCTTAAGAAAAAAAAAAAAACAAACCATATGCAAACAACGTCCTTCAATCATTGACAACCATGGACAGGATCTCTCAACTATCTGTTGTAAGAATATATTTTCGATGGCCGGGACTTCAAACAGTTACACAGTATTCCTATTTACTCTTGACATACGTAATAAAAAGTGAAATCAATGAAGCGCTTCCTGTGAAAGTTTTCGTATATTCAATCCTAAAAGCTTCTTACATCTTTTCATCGTTTTTGCACTATACTTTTTGACCTGCGAATCCATTCACATAATAATGAACATTTACAGTTTCCTTCAATCTACCAAAGTAAAGGTACTTATTGTTATTAAGAAGAAATCTTGAGTTTTCTGCTTAAGCACAAATACCAGTCTAAAATCTGAGTATCCTCCGAGGCTGGCACTATAGGCACTGACTCAAAGTCATTAACCAGTATAACCTGTTGTCGAGTCGTCAGTTAAAAATGGACTAGTGAATTGAACAGACCAAAATCAAATACTTGTTGTTCAAGTTTGATACCCACGAAACCGTGTTGTGCAACAGCAGTCTTATTCGAGACTTTGCTAATATTATTGTTAAACAAAATGATCTCAAATGATTCCTTTATTATAAAAGGATTCACAGGTCCAAGAGCGTAGTTTTCGGGTTGATAATATCTTTCGTCTCTCAATAGAAGGCAAATTAATATAAGATATAGGTTGAGTAACTTCAAAATCAAGACAGCAACAGAAGCGAAAAGCACCAGAAATCTGTACTCTCCTACGATACTCAAAATCATTAAATACATTAAAAATTTACACACTGCACGATTCTCTAGCCGCTTGAACTCACTATATAGTTTTACGATACTTTTCTTTCATCTTTAAATTATGTTCATTCCAATCTACAAGACTCAGTTCACGATACATTCTATCAAATTTCGCTATTTTTAATTATAATTATCCACAAGACTTAATTGTATATTGCATATAATACACTAGTATCATATAAGAGAGGGGATGACCGTCCTCAGGTGTAATTATGGGACAACCACTCCTTTCAACCAAGCACCTACGGAAGAAAAAATATCAAGCATTTATCCTGAACCATTGACAATCCAGTTGTACTTTTCAGCATTTCCATCATCCATATGCAACTCTGTCAAGTTCAGATCACCCAAAACAATGAAACGGGAGTTAAAAGAACTCTAGTATAAGCACTGTTACAATACATCGAGAGTGAAATCAATTCATCGTGTCGGAAAAAATTAAAGCTAAGAATTATCATAACAAATACAAATATCATAGTCACATCTACATAGTACTTTTCGAACGGCTTTGGGATCTTCAAGGAGAAATAAATATAATTTAATAAGAAACGACTAGATTAAAAAATGTTTGTGTATTTAAAATTATGTTTATATTATATAAATCAATTTTTTAGATATAAAAATAGAAACATAAGAAAACGTTTAAGATATCTCTCTACGAGAATCTCTCATGATGTTGTAAATCTTGTCTAGTACATATATTTTTTGGCAAGTTAGAATCAATTTGTTGAAATCTTAATAATCTGAGTCAATTCATCAATTGCCCTCAAATTTCAATACTACTGCATAGTGAAATAATTAATCAAGAGATACTAAGTTCTGTATCCCAGTGGTTTCAAATTTATAAACATACCTGTAATATAGGAAATTCTATACTATAGAAGTACGCAGAGATGTCAACTATGGTTCATATCCTGGTGAAGAGCATGATTGTGTGTAC
>JAUIMW010002857.1:0-10211 GCA_033557785.1 Enochrus cinctus | reverse complement strand
TTGTTTTTTGGTGTTATATATTCGTAAAAATCTTTGTAGATGTAAGTGTAAAGCCAATCGTGTACCACAACGTTCCAAGTTCTGTAAAATCTTTGATAGGATGTAGAAGTCCACCAATCCTGGAAAGAAAGAAGCAATTATCAAAATTATTTTACATAACTCCCAGACTTTCTTTGTGGTGATAACTTGGAGTTTCTGTGGGGCTGCGCTCCTCAGATTCCGCCTAGCTGTATTGTATTCTCTAGTAATAATGGAGCTATTTGAGATGTGAATGGTGATAGTCCTCCAGAAAATCTCGTTAAACCAGACGTTTCATCATCTTCACATTCAAAGATCTATAGCTCTTTGGGAGAGAGTTATGAAGTTTCACCTCAAATTACAAGTTCACTAACACAGTCTTATTCTCATTCATGACTATTTCATTGCTTGATGGTCAGGTTTTAATCTCACTTTGCACTCACCACCACTCATATCCTTGTTGAAGCTAACCTTCTGTCAGCTGTTATCCAAACAAGATCCAGAGCACAGTCCATAGAGCAACTACTAAGGCCAATAACAACCAGTAAATACTCCTAGACCTTCTAAATACACAAGGTAGGCTTCCAACTACTTTCACCCTTTTACTCAACCACCTAACACAAACCAGCAATCAGAGGTCACAACACTGTTAACTCAAACACATAATCAACAACAATGTCATCTTCAATTCAATTAAACCCAGGCATATTCGCATAGGAGACAACCTCACCAACGCTAATGGCACCATCCTGTTAGATCCAATTCATTGCCTTAATCTCCAGCTCATCGAAAATGACCTCCCCACTTTCATAGGTCACCTTTCCCACCTACTTGAAAATGAAGCCTTCATAGGCAACATCACCTCTGACCATATTCTGCTTCCCACACAATAGAAACATCACAATACTAAATTGGAAACATGCAGACTAGCAAACTTTCCAAACACACATCACTAACAATACACCTAATGAACACGACATCAACAACATTGACAACATCAATCAAAACATTGAACTGCCTCCCAGGTCAAAACTCTGCACTTGGACCAGACAAAATTAATAGTAGAGTAGCCTGACGACACCAAGAAGCTTCCTCTGTCCAAGAGAGATACCTCAGTCGCCTTGAACGCTGCTTCTCAAAATGGCATATCCAACCCAACCCCAACAAAACCCAAGTTACTCTCTTCAAACACTCCTCCTACAGATCCTCCTATAGAATACCTCAGAACGGCGTTAGACTAAGACTACTTAACAGGAACCTTCCCCTGATTCAACAAATGAGATTACACTGCAATTTACTCAGATTGCAAAACATTCATCTGCCCCAATCTCGACTACAGAGCACAGCTTGGAAATCCATAAAACTGCAGCTTCTCCAGGTGTAATGATGAGAAACACAGTCAAAAGCCTTTATCAGATATATAAACATGCCTTCTATTTTATCACCACTCCCATACATTCTTAACTTTCTCCACAAAACATAAGACTGCATCTATAGTGGAGAGGTTCTTTCTAAAACCAAACTAATAAGGATTAAGCAACTTATATCTCCAAAGTAATGGACCATTTTCATGAAGATGATTCTTTCAAATACCTTGCCAAAACATGGAAGCATGGAAATAGGTGAATTGTTGCCCATTTTAGATGCATCACCCTTCTTGAAAATGGAGACGACCTTGGCATTCATTAGCTTATCTAGAAACTTCCCTTCCTCAAGAACGACATATGTAAATAGTTTCCAGAAAAATCAAAATGATAACATGTTATGCCAAATTTAACTGGTGGTCAAATTCTTTTGCATATGATTCTACCTGTCAAGCAATCAGCAAGCCTTTAGGGGCCTGTTACCATCGCATATAAAACTGCTAAGTTCTAGAATACCAGTTTTCCCATACATCGCTCCAGCAATGCAACGCAACTCATGTCTTAAATATAATCATATTGCAAAAAATTGTAGATCTCCACAAATGCTGCACCAAGACTTAGATGCAGCCCTGTGCCTAAATTGTAAAGAGGAGCACGATAGTTGCTCTAAGACATGCCCAACGAATCAGACATCTGCATTGAACCTATCAATCACTGTACCAGAATTGGCCACAACAGTTAATTGGTAGATTTATAAAGTCGACCTAAGATCGGATCATCTACCTATAATTATATAGACACAGGAAACATCACCTCCTAAAAATATCACTCCAAAATAGTGGAAACTTCAAAAGCAGATTGGACATATGAGGATAATCATACCGCGAAACAAAATTACACAAATGTGATACAAAATATAGACTATGCAGTACCACTATCAATCCCACAGAAAAAAACATTTATCCTGAAGAAATAACAAAACACACTGGTGGAATGAAGAATGCTCTTCAAGGGTTAATGGAAGGAAGAAAGCATATAGAGAATTTAACCAAAATTCCACATTAGAAAACTATATAGAATACAAGAAGGTAGTTGCTATTTAGCCATGTGTCTATGTGGGCTGTGTTTGCTTTCTTTACGAGGTCTGTGTCTTTCTTGACCGCAATGACCACTACCAGGTCGTCGGTGTACGGAGCACTTCTTTTCCGTGTCCAGGCCTTCGTATATCTTTCCTCAGCTGTTTATCATGCAGATACTCCAGCAAGTCTTATAAAGAAAGTGAAAATTATATCAAAGTTGTGTATATACCAAAGAAGGGAAAACGCATCTACGCTATCCCCAAAGCGTTCAGACCGATCAGTCTAACGTTGTTTCTCCTGAAAACTCTGGAGAAATTGGTAGAGATGTACATGTGTGACGTAATACTGGTGGACTTTCCAATTACAGATCAATGTGCCTACCAAGGGGAGAAATATTGTGAACTAACCTTGTGCAAGATGGTGAGCAAGGCTGAAAAGTCTACTGCAGTGAAGGAGATATCTCTGGGTGCATTCGTGGGTGTGGAGGAGATGTTTGACAACACCTTTCCGAAATCCGTACGCAGAGCAGTGGCCAGTAGGGGGACGGACCCTGTGGGCATTCCGCAGAGGGATTGGATCTAAATGGAGACCTATAATCACCTACGCATCACTGGTTTGGCGGTAGAAAACCAACACCCAAGAACTAAGCAAGGTTCAAAGATTCATATTTAACTTGTGGTAAAGCTCTGGTTGGGATGGTATCCCCGTATGGTTAGTGGTGCTCAATGACGGGAATGGACCTACATTCGAGAGAGGTGCAGGTAGCTCACGAATAAACATAACTTTCGCGTCCTAGAAGAAGAAATCCTTAGCGACCACAAATACATCTGCTTCCAGGCGGGTGCGGACATCGCATCAACTGATAGCACAGGAGTGGATGGTGAGAACGTCACGGCAGATTGATTGCCTGCAACTGGCATGTGAGACGAGGGCAGTAACTGAAGCTGGAGTAAGCGTACAAAGGATCGCCGAGAATCTTTGGTAGAATAATAATGGACCAAACAAAATCATGGTCATCCTGCTACCAAAAAGTGTGGTTGTAGACCTCAAAGTAACAAGCTAAAAGCAGGAAAGAAGAAAACAAAACACAACCAAGGGTCCTCCACGGAACTGTAACTGTCCGAAGTAAAGCAGAGATGTAGTACCGGATGGTATAAAACTGAAGGGGCGTTCCCGGTGGAGATTTAATCCTGATGTAGCCAAGACAATCTGATACATCACACCACAAAGAGTACTATACTGGAAGAAGTGGTCTTTTTTAGTGGGTATACCCGTTTCTACATTAATGATTGAATTCGATGTAAGATCTTTCTTCCCATCGACTGTGATAGCATACAACTTTCGGTTGACAATCGAAAAAAAAACTTATATATTGTGAGGGTTGTTTGTAGACCCCCTTTTACCAGCATGTGATGAGTTATTTATTTTAGGAGACTTTATCATCGTTGTCCTCGATTATAATAGTTCTGATTATTAACTAATGTCTTCCACTTTGAGATCCTTTCCGTCTTTGTGGAAGCATGCAACTGTAGTATCAATTCCAAAAAACTTCTTCTCCTAATTCCATTAAAGATCTTCGACCAATTAGAATTTTTGCCTGTTATGTTCAACTAAGAAGTTTTGTTACAGGGCATAATATCATTCCGTTGTTTCAATCTGGTTTTAAACAATCACACGGTTGTGAAATTCTTAGTAATGAATAAAAAATCCATAAAACCATGCATTCTTAACTTTCTCCACAAAACATAAAACTGCATCTATAGTGGAGAGGTTCTCTCTAAAACCAAACTAATGAGGGTTAAGCCACTCTCTAAAGTAATGGACTATTTTCATGAAGATGATTCTTTTAAATGCCTTGCCAAAACATGGAAGCATGGAAACAGGTCAATTGCTGCCCAGATACACCACCCTTCTTGAAAATGGGGACGACCTTGGCAATCATTAGCTTATCTAGAAACTTCCCTTCCTCAAGAACGACATAATTAATTCCCAGAAAAATCCAAATGATAAGATGTTATGACAAATTTAACTGATGATCAAATTCTTCAGTATATGATTTCACCTGTGTGATGTTGGTAAGAAGTTGGAATGGAAAAACAGCAAGCCTTTAGGGGCCTGTCACCATCGCATGTAAAGCTGCTAAGTTCTAGAATACCAGTTTTTCCATACATAGCTCCAGCAATGCAATGCAACTCATGCCTTAAATGTAATCATATTGCAAGATAGTCGCTCTAAGACATGCCCAACGAATCAGACATCTGCATTGAACCTATCAATCACTGTACCAGATTGGACCAGATGAAATCCTCACCAATTCACAATATACCAGTTGAAGCAGGGGATATACCTTTGAAATATAGACCCAGTATACTATGCATTAGGTTTTTGGCATCGAAAATAATGACCTCCCACCCTTTGTTAAACAAAAGCCTGTAATGTTAAATTATAACAGAAGTACTAGCACCTACAACTCTTGAGTCTGCTCCTGTGTGTGAATTGACCATATGCTCTGATGACTCTCTGACCAATTATTGCCCTTTCTTGTATATATGTCAACACTCCTAGATAAACTAGTAATCACCTGAAAAATCGATGATGGCCCAAAGAGTTCACACCAAGTGTTCGTAAATTATACAAAGAATAGATACACTATTTGCAGCCAGCTTCAATATATCCATTACACCATAAACATCTTCAGAAGGCGTACTTTTAAGAAAATCTATGACATTTTCCACTTTCTCACTACAAGTTGGCGTGAAAAATATTTCTGTAGGAGGAACGTCTAACCTGCATCTCTTCAGTATTTCCTTTGTTTTCAGCTTGTTCAATTCTCGAAAATAGTTGTAGATCTTCCAGCTCTCTTGCATGCGGGAGTGAAATCTTTTATTTTTTAAAAGATTGTAGAGTTCTTTTTCCTCTTCTGACAACCAGTGTTGAACTATAGTAACTACATCAATACTTGTTCTTAAAAAATTTAAACTCAGAAAACTTGTTTTGCAGACACTGTATATTAAGAGATAACAGCCTTAAATAATTGCCTTATCATTAACTATACACATCATTTTCGCTTGAGGGTGATTAAAGCCATGGAAAGTGTGGATTGCGTCAGCCCTCTAGGAACTCCAAGTGATGATTATAAAGAAAGTAAGTGTGGAAGGTGTAAAAGGCCTCAGCTTTCCAGGAAATTCAAGTTATGAATACAAAGACTAAAGTCAAAGAGTAGTTGAACTGGTAAGTTATTCAAACAGTAGTCAAAGTTTAGAGTTTCTTTCAATTTGCTAAATTGTAACTGAAATGAAGCCTACGACGTTGATACAATAAGCATCGAATCTTATTCGAGACTGTGCTGGAAATATTAGCAAAGAAAATAATCTCAAAGAATCTAAACCAAGAAGACTCCAAGTTATCCATGAATAGGTCGGCTAGAAGGGGACTAAGAGGATTTTCCATACTCAAACCATCTAGTTGGGAATAAAAAACATCGTTAAATGTTAAAAAGTTTTGTTCCAAACTAATGGAAAGAAGATCGATGTAGGCAAGAGTTTGATCATTGGAGAGATCAGAGTGGAAAAGATAATTGCTAACGTTTTGCAAACAATCAGAGAAAGGGATTGAGGTAAACAAGTTGGTGACATCAAAGGATACCATAAGAACATTCTTGAGAACTTTAAAAAAAGAAAGGTTGTTAACCAATTCGCAAGTGTTCTTCGTCGTATACTTTAATTTAAGGTCGAGGTGACATTTCAAAAAATCTATTTTGAACAGGGATTAGAAGAAATAGCCTCAAAACCATTATTATCCAGAAACTCAACAACCTTAGAAATGTAAGAAGATCTATCAAAAACAACCTAACAAGAGACCTTGTCCGACTTAGAGACCGAGGAACAGTCGAAGCTTCCCAAACTGAAAACTGTCTGTATCGTTTACGACATATTTCCTTTATCTCTAAGTTATATATGATTTCCGAGGAAAGCCATGCAGGATACATCTTCATCTTTTTAAATCTAGGTACGCATTTGTCCAAGACCATATAGGCGATCCTGCAAAAACTATTCGTAGTCATACCAACATCAGCATGTGAATAAAGTTCACTCCAATCAACAAGACTCAGTTCACGATCCATCCCTTCAAAATCCGCCTTCTTAAAATTGTAATTATTTGAGTCTCTCAATCCCTAAGATTTTACCGCGGATCTAAGATCATACACGAGTTTTTCAAGTGACCATCAAAATGCTGGTGAGAAAAGAAGAAGGTTGCAGGAAATCCTATGTCCTAGCAACAAAAAAAGAGCAAAAAAGCAAGATATGAAAGTCCTCAAGAATAAGCTTATGGAAATCTTGGAAGATCTGTGTCGCCTCTGCGAAAGGATAGAGTGGTCAACGCGTTATTACCAAAAAGAAGACTAGTCAGGAAGAAAAGGAATATAACACGAAGGAAATGAGCGCACAGACGGCTCAAGAAAGAATGATCTGATAGAGGAAGACATAGAGGAGGTAAAAAAGAACGAACACTTTCAAATAATCCAGCATAAAAACTATAAAGAGGAAATATACAAGTGAAGCAGAAAGCAAGGAAAATCCCAAAACAAAAGAGACCACCACGAAGAAATAATCGACAATAGCGACGGAGAGACATATGGGAAAAAACAAAACCAAAAATAAAAACCAACACAAATCCGGATTCGCAATACACGACATGCTGCAACACACAATTAGAAACAAATATGTTGATATTGCAATAGTAAGTGAACCGAATAAAAAACTTATATTAAACAACAGGGTATGATGGTACGTCGACCTCGATGCCGACGCAGCTATATGGGTACGAACTGGAATGTGGGTCAACTATGTACGTAAAGGCAGTAGATACGTCACGGCGGAATTCCCAAGAAAACTCACAATATGCTCTTGTTATCGCCTAACTGCAGCAAATACCGAGGGATCACCGAGCATCTTTGGTAGAATAGTGATGGACCAAACAAAACCATGGTCATCCTGCTACCAAAAAGTGTGGTTATAAGCTAAAAGCAGGAAGGAAGAAAATAAAACACAACCAAGGGTCCTCAAGGAACTGTAACTGTCCGAAATAAGCAGAGTTGTGGTCCTGGATGGTGTAAAACTGAAGGAGCGTGGGGTACCCGTAAACCCGTTTCTACATTAATGATAGAATTCGATGTAAGATCTTTCTTCCCATCGACTGTGATGGCGAGCAACTTTCGGTTGACACTCAAATTAAAAAAAACTTATATATTGTGAGACTTTATTGTCATTGTCCTCGATTGTAATAGTTCTAATTTTGAATTAATGTCTTCCACTTTGAGATCCTTTCCATCTTTGCGGAAGCATGCAACCGTAGTACCAATTTCAAAAAACTTCTCCTAATTCCATTAGAGATCTTCGACCAATTAGTATTTTGCCTGCTATGTTCAACTTAGAAGTTTTGTTACAAGGCATAATATTATGCCGTTGTTTCAATCTGGTTTTAAACAATCACACGGTTGTGAAACTCTTAGTAATGAATAAAAAATCCATAAAACTGCAGCTTCTCCAGGTATAATGATGAGAAACACAGTCAAAAGACTTTGTCAGGTATATGAACATGCCCTCCACAAAACATAAGACTGCATCTATAGTGGAGAGGTTCTTTCTAAAACCAAACCGATGAGGGTTAAGCAACTTATATTTCCAAAGTAATGGACTATTTTCATGAAGATAATCCCTTCAAATACCTTGCCAAAACATGGAAGCATGGAAACAGGTCAATTGCTGCCCATCTCAAACTTCCCTTCCTCAAGAACGATATATGTAACTAATTACCAGAAAAATCAAAGTGATAAGATGTTATTCCAAATTTAACTGATGATCAAATTCTTCAGCATATGATTTCACCTGTGTGATGTTGGTGAGAAGTTGGAATGGAAAAACAATCAGCAAGCCTTTAGGGGCCTGTTACCATCACATGTAAAGCTGTTAAGTTCTAGAATACCAGTTTTCCCATACTCCAGCAATGCAATGCAACTCGTGCCTTAAATATAATCATATTACAAAAAAAATGCAGATCAAAACCAAGACGCAGTATTTGTGGAGAAAATCACCATACACAAGAATTCAACTCTCCACTACCTCCAACTGCTCTGTGCCTAAATTGTAGAGGAGAGCACGATAGTCACTCTAGGACATGCCTAACGAATCAGACACCTGCATTGAACCTATCAATCACTATACCAGAATTCGGGGCCATGAAATCCTCACTAATTCATAATATACCAGTTGAAGCAGGGGATACACCTTTGAAATATAGACCCAGTATACTATGCAATAGGTTTTTGGCATCGAAAATAGTTACCTCCCATCCTTTGTTAAACAAAAGCTTGAGCAATTATTGTCCTTTCTTGTATAGCTGTCATTACTCCTAGATAAACTAGTAAACCCCTGAAAAATCGATGATGACCCAAAGAGTTCACACTAAGTGTTCGTAAATTATACAAAGAAAAGACAGACATCTAACCTACATCTCTTCAGTATCTCCTTTCCAGTAGTATCAAGACCATTCCATCCATAGAGTTGCGATCTACTGTTGTAAAAACTTTTTCCAATTTTCCCAATTCACAATGTTCCAAACCATTTTACTTTTGTTTTCAGCTTGTTCAATTCTCGAAAATAGTTGTATATTTTTCAGCTCTTTTGCATGCTTAATGCAGTAGACTATAACATGATCAAGGATGTCTTGTGGTAGCACAGGTCATCTTGACTTTTACCTATCTTTTTTGTGTAGGTTCTGAAGTTTCCATAGCCGGTAATAAGTTGATATAGATGGTATCCAAATCAAAGTGACACATTGACTACTTTCGAACAACAAGTTTGTATTTAAGTCACCAGCTAAGATGACATACCAGCAACAATGTCAATAAATGCTGTAAATTCAGACGAGCCAGGACTTTTACACCCAGACACAACTCCCAACTTTAACTGTTGAATGTATACAGCAGCAAGCTCACTCAATTGAAACACTCCTCACAAAAGGCACTTTTACCGCATTCCAACAATCCTTCATAAATATGCGAGACACCACCATTCTACAAGTCAAATCTTGTAATTACAAACCAACCTTAACTATGGTGTCGGATCCAATAGCCAAGACCTACTCCTTCACCAAACTGTTCAAGGTTTAGATAGCTAGGGCTTCAAACAGTTACACAGTATTCCTTATTCCTTACTCCGTATGTAGGTATTAATGTAATCAACAAAGCATTTCCAGTGAAGGTTCTTGTATTTTGAGCAATGGAACCCAGCAGCCTCTTACAACTCTTCACTGCCTTAGAAATACGATAGAGTCTGATCAAACCATACGTCCAAGTCCTGCTACTCCTGATAACTTACAACAACAGTGGTCCAAGATTTGAACCCTGAGGATCCCTCAGCGTTGATACGATAGGCACCGGAAATATTATCAAACAAAATAATCTCAAAAACCTAGACAAACCCAGAGATTAGTGACACAAGTCAGCAGTTTCTAATATCGTGCCTATCGCCTTCCTTGTGTATAGGAACAACCCAGGAAAATTTAAAGTGTGAAAAAGGAAGATATGAAAGTCCTCAAGAACAAGCTGAAGATCTCTGCCGCTTCTAGAAAGGATAGACTGGACACCGCGTTATAACCAAAAAGAAGACTAGCCAGGAAGAAAAGGAAGATAACACGAAGGAAATGAGCACACAGGCAGAGGAGAAAAACGTCTGGCAGCGGCGCTCAA
>JAUIMW010002856.1:0-10211 GCA_033557785.1 Enochrus cinctus | reverse complement strand
GTTAGTGTGCTTTTTGCACAACCACTTCAAACTTGGAGTTTAACTTAACAAACAAATTATTTCTAAATCCTTCACGTCTAGATAAGCGGTTCAAGGAGACTTTGCCAGGATAAATGTTACGTAACTAGACTATTTAATCGTTTTGTTCAGATTTTATGACTCCCAAACCATCTGATAATTCTTTTCTAAATACGTACTTCTAATAAATGTTTAAATATCTTTTGGATTTACTAATGAATAGCCAACACGTAACAATTTGAATACCTGCAGGACATTCCGTATTCCACAGGCCACCTGGTAAGCTTTTTTGTGTATATAAAGGCACTTTTATACCATTTAAGAATCTTCATAATTCCTTATGAGTTCATTACCTAAACGACGTTCCATGTTGTTCACACCTCTTGATGATTTTTTTTGATGTTGATATTTATTGAACGCTCTTATATCTGAATAGATTAAAAAATAAAATTTGTAATATCTTTCATATTTTTAAATTATAAGAAATTGTCAATGATTGTCAACAAAAATTTTCTGTTAATTGTTTAAACATGAAGAAATGAGGAAATACTAAGATTTTTAAACACCAGGATTATAAAGATTGGCACCGATGTATTTATTTATGTTTTAAAATCAACTGGAAAAACGTAAGAGACTGAATTCAAAGAGGACATTCCATATCCTCGTGGCCTCGTGTTGGTTCTTAAAAATACCATATGGACCATAAAAATTTACAAAACTCCTCATTTATTCCTAATTTACTAACTGGAGTAATACATTCTGTAAGAAAGTTGGAAAGAAAGTTCGATCTATGAGTGGAAAATCAAATTTTTATTCTAAACGAATAACAGACCGTATTTTCTCTACGACGAAGACGATGATGAAAGTATGAACAAAACAAGTTATTTATTGAAACAATTATATTATATAGAATTAATATTAATATTTATTTTTCTTGTATGTAAATGAGAATGATTTACAATTTTTAACAATAAAAGGACTATAAGAGTGTCTGTTAGTCCACCTTTTTTTTTGTTTTTATGCTCTATTAAAATATAAAACTTTTTTAATGATTTCAATAACAAAAGATTACGTAAATAAATTAACATTTTTTAACACAAACTATGATTTTGTAAATATGAGTGTACCTAAAGGATATTTAATGTATTTTTTATTGTTTGTTTAGATACTTTTTAATGCAGCTTTTCTCCTTTATGTACACTGAACGTAAGAAACAAAATAGCTGGAGCACGTTCCACGTCCCCTAGACTGAATCAGTACATATACTTATGCTGCAATAAAACAAATATGACATAAAAAAGGTCTGCTAGAAGATTAAAGAAACATCAAATGTCCTTCAGGTGCTTGGTTTTTTACATGCTTGCAGTTGACTAGTAAAAACATAAATAAATAAGGAGTTTTCAAGATTTTTATACGTCAATTACGAGTACGTAGATTACTGTATACCTGAAAGACATTCTATGGTTCCCAGATCTTCTAGTGATCTTTATTTTATTGATAAAAATTAGTTAATATCATTTTGTTAAAATCATCAAAGAAGGATTGCAGAGAACAGGAGGTGTAACAGTTCTTTTTTTTAATACTGATGCTGTATTGAATGTCTTCTAGTTACATTGCAATTTACGTTCTTCGTAATAATTAAACAAACCTAGACATATTCACTGTATTATCAAAGTTTCTAAATAATATAGTAGTACGTGTCCCCCAGATTCCCTGGTGGTCTATCTTTTGTGACTAAAAATCAATTAGCATCTTTATATTAGAATAAATTAAAAGCAATAAATGAAATGGCAACAAATTAGAAGAACGTAGCTAACCGAGAGTAAAACACTTCAAATATTTTTATATAAATTAAAATTTAATAGAAGATTTTTTATATTCTGTTAAAATTTTTGTCTAATGAAACTCCAAATTATACAAAAAAAAATTTCTAACAGGGTATTTATGACGATTTTTTTCGAAAATTATCAGTTTTAGTATGCATTTTTAATGTATAACAAGTAAAGTCGGTTTTCTATATTTTTTAAGACTATAAGAATATAAAGATGATTACAGAATCTTTCCAATAAAAGAGGGTCCCCCAGGGGCTGAAGTACATTCTATACTCCCTAGTGGTCCTTCTTTTACAGTACAGATTCTGTAATCGTCTCTATATTTATATAGTTTTAAAAAATGTAGAAAACCAAACACCTGGAGGACATCCTATATCTCCCAGATCTCTTAGTAACTCTTATTTAATTGTTGAGAATCAGTAAACAAATGTCTACTGAAATGAATAAAAACTACATTAGAGAGAATCAACACACATTTTTATATTGGAAAAGAGTAAAAACTACGTAAAAGATAGCCCACCAGAGGGTCTAGGAGACATAGAATGTCCTCCAAGTACATTAGTACTAGCATAATCGTTATTACTTCCAATTCATTATTTAAAATCTTTTTATTTATTAATGTACAAAACAATACAAAAACGTAGAAAAGCGAGCAAAGTACATGGTGACCCCTCTTTTATTGTTATAAATCAGTTAACATCCCTACCTTCAAATAGAACAAAAAATAACAATAAAAGAAGGACCACCAGGGGGTCTAGGGCACACGGGTCCTCCAGGTACTCGACATATTATGTTCTTTTTATTTGTCGGTAAGAACATAAACAAATAAAAAATTATTGATATTTTTAGAACATCAATTTGAAGTATGTAGATAGCAGTGCACCTAGAGGACATCCCATGTCCTCCAGACCCCCTGGTTATTCCTTTTTACTGTGAAAAATCAGTATACATCCTTATATTTGAACAGAATAAAAAATAACACAAAAAAGAACCGCCAGGGCGTGTGGAGAAATTGAAATGTCCTCCAAGTACTCGGTTTTCTACGTTTTCGTACTCTTTGTTTAATGTAAATAAATTATATGATTTTAAACAATTGATTGTAAGTAACAAGGAGAACGTCAGTACTAAAGTACCTGGAGGACATTCCATGTCATCCAGACCACCTAGTGTGCTGTATTTAATAATATATACTCTTTTCCAACATAGAGTTGTTTATTGATTTTCACCTATTAAAGAAAAGCCATCAGAAGGTCTGGGAGACATGGAATGTCCTCCAGGTGTTCGGTTTTTACGTTTTCGTATTGTTCTTTTCAACATAAATAAATGGAATGATATTTAAGTACCTGGAGGATATTTCATGTCCCCTAGACCCACTAGTGAGCTATCCTTTGTGAAGTTTTTACTCTTTTCCAACATAGAAATGTTTATTGTTTCTCAACTCTAAAAGAAGGGCTACCAGGGGGTCTGAGGGACATGGAATTCTCGGTTTTATACGTTTTCGTATTTTTTCTACAATATAAATAAATAAAAACATTTAAGATAAAAAAAGATTTTAAATAATCAATTGGAAGTTATAAGGATTACGTTAATATTTATGTCCGTGTTCCCCAGACCCTCTGGTGAACTATATTTTGTGTAGTTTTTACTCTTTTCCAATATAGAGTTGTTTATTAATTCTCTAGAAGAAGAACCACCAAGGAGTCTGGGGGACATAGAATGTCCTCCAGGTACACTGCTATCCTCTTTCAATTTGTTCAGTTCTAAGCAACCAGAAGGAGTATAAGGCAAAGCAGAGCACTTGGACGACATTCTATGTCCCTCAAACCCCCTGGTGGTCCTTCTTTTACTGTTAAAAATCTTTTAACACACCTACATTGAAAAAGAATAAAAAATAACATAAATGAAGGACCACCAGGAGGTCTGGGAGACATGGAGTGTTCTCCAGATGCATTGATGTCTACATACTTTTAATTAATGCTTAAAAAGTCCTCGATTATTCTTTGTTAATTTATGTTTTACCAACAAAAAGAAATAACGTAGAATGTCGAGCATATGGAGGAGAATTCCTGTCCCCAAGACCTCCTGATGATCTTTTTTTATTGTTTTTTAACAGTAAACATCCCTTCAAATAAAATAGAAAATAACAATAAAAGAAGGACCACCAGGGTGTCTAGGGGACATGTCCTCCAGGTACTTTGCTGTCAATGTCTATGTATTTCTTAATAATAATTTGTTTATTAATGTTTTACCAATAAAAGAAAGAACGTAGAATTTTGAACACCTGGAGGACATTCCATGTCTTCTTTTATTGTTATAAAATATTAAATATCTCTACCTTCAAATAGAATAAAAAAGAACAATATATGAAGAACCACCAGACATGGGACATGGAATGTTCTCCAGGTACTCGATATTTTAGGTTCTTTTTATTTGTCGGTAAGAATGTAAATAAAATTTAAAAAATTTTGAGATTTTTAGAACATTAATTTGAAGAACGTAGATAACAGTGCACCTGGAGAATATTCCTTATCCTCCAGACCCTCTGATGGTACTTCTTTTATTGTTATTTTTTATTCTTTTTGAATGTGATGTTAACTGTTTTACAACAATAAAAGAAGAACCACCAAGGGGTCTGGGGGACATGGAATGTTCTCCAGGTACTCGACATTTACGTTTATTCTATTTGTTGGTAAGATCATAAAAAAAATAAAAAATTATTGAGATTTTTAGAACAGTTATTGAAAGTACGTAAATAACAGTATACCTGAAGGACATTCCATGTCCCCCAGACCCTATGGTGGCCCTTTTATTCAGTTGAAATTCAATAAACATCTTCATATTGGAAAAGATTAAAAACTTCATAAAAGATAGCTCACCAGGGGGTCTGGGGGACATGGAATGTCCTCCAGGTGATTTTCTACGTTTTCGTATTGTTTTGTACAATATGAATAAATAAAAATATTTTAAATAAAAAAAAAGATTTTAAATTATCAATTGGGAGTAATAAGAAGTACGTTAGTAATAATGTACCTGGAGGACATTCCATGTCCTCCAAACCCTCTGGTGAGGTATCTTTTGTGCAGTGTGGAAAAGATCATCCAATATAGAGATGTTTATTTATTCTCAACTCTAAAAGGAAGGCCACCAGGAGGTCTGGGGGACATTGAATGTCCTCCAGATACTCGGTTTTCTACATTTATGTATAGTTTTGTACAATAAAAATAAATAAAAATATTTTAAATAATCAATTGGAAGTAATAAAGTGTACGTTAGTATTAAAATACCTGGTGAGCTATTTTTTATGTAGTTTTTACTCTTTTCCAATATAGAGCAGACCAGGGGGTCTGGAGATCATGGAATGTTCTCCAATCGCTCGGTTTTCTACGTTTTCGTATTATTTTGTACAAAATGAATAAATATTTTTTTTTAAAGTACATCCCACAGACCCCTTCATTTAGAGTTGAGAATTAATAAATATCTCTATATTGAAAAAGAGTAAAAACTACGTAAAAGGTAGGTCACTAGATGTAGTACTTTGTTGTCTATGTCTATGTACTTCTTAATAATAATTTGTTTATTAATGTTTTACCAATAAAAGAAAAACGAAGAATTTCGAACACCTGGAGGACATTCCATGTCTTTTTTTATTGTTATAAAATATTAAACAACTCTACTTTCAAATAGAATAAAAAATAACAATATAAGAAGGACCACCAGACATAGGACATGGAATGTCCTCCAGGTACACTGATATCTACGCACTAATAATTTATAAACACATCTCGATAATACAATAAATATGTTAAAGTTTTAAAACAATAAAAGAAGGATCACCAGAGGGTTTAGAGGACATGGAATGTCCTCCAGGTAGTCAACATATTACGTTCTTTTTATTTGTTGATAAGGTAATAAGTAAATAAAAAAATATTGACATTTTTATAATAACAATTTGAAGTATGTAGATAACAGTGCATCTGGACGGCAATTTATGTCCCCCAGACTTCCTGGTGCCCCTTCTAATACAACATATTTATTCTTTTACAACAAAGATTTGTTTACTAATTTTTAACAATAAAAGAAGGAGCATCAGATGATCTGGGGGATATAGAATGTCCTTCAGGTGCATTGCTGCCTATGTATTTTCAATTAATTTTCTAAAAATCTAAATAATAATTTGTTAATTAATGTTTTACCAATAAACATCTCCTGTCCTCCAGGTGTACTGTCATCTACGGTATTCTAATTGATATTTAAAAATTGCAATAACTAAATTTGTTTAGTTTTAAATAACCCGTAAGAATATCATGCAAAGCTTAGCAGCTGGAGGACATTCCATGTCTCCCAGGCCCCTTGATGTTTCTTCTTTTACTGTTTAAAATCAGTATACATCCCTACATTTGATCAGAATGTAAAATAACACAAAAAGGGTCCACCCGGGGGTCTGGAGGACATTGAATGTCCTCCAGGTGTATTCTAATCTACGTTATTCTAATTGATATTTCAAAATCGCAAAAACTGTCTCAATTTGTTTAGTTTTAAACAGCCAGAAGGAATATCGTGCAAAGTTGAACGCCTGGAGGACATTCCATGTCCCCCAGACCCCCTGGTGGTTCTTCTTTTACTGTTAAAAATTAGTATACATCTCTCTATTTGAACAGAATAAAAAATTAAATAAAAGAAGGAGCACTAGGGGATCTGTGGGACATGGAATTTCTTCCGGGTACTCGACATTCTATGTTTTGGTATTACATAAATTAATAAAGAATTATTAAAATTTTTAGAGTAATAAATGAAAGTTCTTAAAAAGCAGTGCACCTGGAAGACATTCCATGTCCTCCAGACCCCCTGGTGTTCCTTCTTGTATTGTCAAAGGTCAGTAAACAACTCGTCATTGTAAAATAATATAAAATCTCATAAGAGAAGGAGCATCAGGGGTCGGGGGAACATGGAATGTCCTCCAGGTACTTGACATTCTACGTTATTTCTTTTTGTTGGTATAACAAAAATAAATCAAAAACTATCGAGATTTTTAAAACTTCAATTAGAAATACGTAGACAGCATAGCACCTGGGGAACATTCCATATCCCCCAGACCCCCTGGTGGTCCTTGTTTTGCTGTTAAAAGTCAGTTAACATTCCTATTTTCTACGTTCTTTCTTTCTTTTGGTTAAATATAAATGAATAAAGAATAATCGAAATATTTAAGACATTCAATGGATGTACGTAGAAAGCAGTGCACCTGGAGGACATTCCATGTCCCCAGACCCCCGGTGGTCCCTTTATTATTTGAAAAAAAAACAGTTAACATCCTTTTGTTAAAATAAAATAAAAACTACAAAAAAGAGGACACTAGGGGGTCTGTGAGACATGGAATGTTCTCAAGGTACTCGACATATTAAGTTCTTTTTATTTGTCGGTAAGAACATAAATAAATAAAAAATTATTGACTTTTTTAGAACATCAATTTGAAGTTCATAGATAGCAGTGCACATGGAGGACATTCCTTGTCCCCCAGACCTCTTGGTAGTCCTTTTATTGTTATAAAACAGTAAATATAGTACTGCCAGGGGTCTGGGAGACATGGAATGTCCTCCAAGTGCTCGACATTCTACGTACTTTTTTATTGGTAAAACAATAAGCAAATTATAATTAAAATTTTTAGAAAATTAGTTGGAAGTACATAGACAGCAGTGCACCTGGAGGACATTCCATGTCCCCCAGACCCCCTGGTGGTCCTTCTTTTATTGTTATATAACAGTTGGCATCCCAACCTTCAAAGAGAATAAAAAATAACAATAAAAGAAGTACCGCCAGGGGGTCTGGGGGACATGGAATGTCCTCCAGGTGCACTGCTATCTACGTACTTCAAATTGAGGTTCTAAAAATCTCAATAACTTTTTATTTATTTATGTTCTTACCGACAAATAAACAGAACGTAAAATGTCGAGTACCTGGAGGATATTCCATGTTTCCCAGACCCCTTGGTGATCCTTCTTTTATTGCTAATTTTTATTCTATTTGAAGGGATGTTTACTGTTTTATAACAATAAAAAAAAATCACCAGGAGGTCTGGGGGTAGGAATTCTCCTCCATATGCTCGACATTCTACGTCATTTCTTTTTGTTGGTAAAACATAAATTAATAAAGAATAATCGAGGACTTTTTAAACATTAATTAAAAGTATGTAGACATCAATGAATCTGGAGAACACTCCATGTCCCCCAAACCTCCTGGTGGTTCTTCATTTGTGTTATTTTTTATTCTATTTGAATATAGTTGTATTTAATGATTTTTGATAGTAAAAAAAAGAACCACCAGGGGGTCTGGTGGATATGGAATGTCCTCCAGGTTCTCTGTTTTTCATGATATTTCTTCTACTTGTTTAAAATTGAGAGAATTTTAACTTAGATGGTAGTGCACCTGGAAGACATTCCATGTCCCTGATGGTTTTTCTTTTATGTTATTTTTTATTCTGTTCAAATGAAGAGATGTATACTTATTTTTGATATTAAAAAAGGAACCCTCTAGTAGTTCTTTTACAGTTAAAAGTCAGTATATATTTTTACATTTGATCAGAATAAAAAATAACATAAAAGAAGGACCACCAGTGGGTTTGAGGGACGTGGAACATTCTCCAGGTGTACTGCTATCTACGTACTTCAAATTGATGGTCTAAAAATCAATAATTTTTTATTTGTATATGTTCTGATCGACAAATAAAAAGGACGTAATATGTCGAGTACCTGGAGGACATTCCATGTTCCTCAGATCCCCTGGTGGTCCTTCTTTTATTGTTATAAAACATCCCCACCTTCAAATAGAATAAAAAATAACAATGAAAGAAGTACCACCAGGGGGTCTGATGGATAAGGAATGTCCTCCAGGTGCACTGCTATCTACGTTTTTCAAATTGATGTTCTAAAAATCTCAACATTTTTTTAATTTTTTTATTTTCTTACCGACAAATAAAAAGAACGTAAAATATTGAGTACCTATTCTATTTGAAGGTAGAGATGTTTAATATTTCATAACAATAAAAGAAGACATGGAATGTCCTTCAGGTGTTCAAAATTCTACTTTCTTTCTTTTATTGGTAAAACATTAATAAACAAATTATTATTAAGAAATACATAGACATTAACAGCAAAGTACCTGGAGGACATGTCCTCCAGACCCCCTGGTGGTCCTTCTTTTATTGTTATTTTCTATTATATTTGAAGGGATGTTTACTGTTTTATAACAATAAAAGAAGGACCACCAGGGGCTTTGGGGGAGAGAGATTCTCTTTTATATGCTCGACATTCTATGTCATTTCTTTTAATTGGTAAACCATAAATAAATAAAGAATAGTCGAGGACTTTTTAAACATTAATTAAAAGTATGTCCTCCAAGTACTTTAATGCTAACGTACTCCTTATTATTTCTAGTTGATTATTTAAAATAGTTTTTTTATGTTGTACAAAACAATACGAAAACGTAGAAAATCGAGTACTTGAAGGACATTCCATGCCCCCAGACCCCCAGCTTAGCTGGCTTTTCTTTTAGAGTTGAGAACCAATAAACATTTTTACTTTCAAATAGAACAAAAAATAACATAAAAGAAAGGCTACCAGTGAATCTGGGGGACATGGAATGTCCTCCAGGTACTTTAATACTAACGTACTCCTTATTACTTCCAATTGATTATTTAAAATATTTTTATTTATTTATATTGTACAAGACAATACATAGACGTAGAAAATCGAGCACTTGGAGGACATTCCATGTTCCCTAGACCCTCTGACAACTCTTCTTTTACAATTGACAATTAATAAACATCTCTGTATTAGAGAAGAGTAATAACTACATAAAAGATAGCTCATCAGGTGGTCTGGGGACATGGAATGTCCTCCAGTTGCACTGCTTTCTTCGTACTTCCAATTAATCTCAATATTTTTTTTTATTTTTTTATGTTTTGGTGTTGATAAGTTTCTTAAATTTATTGATTTATTAAATTAATAATTGACAGTATTGCTTTAATTTTCCTCATTTATAAATACATTGCTGGTAATAGACCTGGAGAACATTCCATGCTTTCCAGATTTTTTGGTGTCTTTCTTTTGTGTTGTTTTTTATCTTCTATTTTTCAGTGATTTTACTATCTTAAATCAATAATTATACCCAGACTAATTTATTCCGAATTTCATAGAAACAAATAAAATGATATGGTGGATGCATGGAATAACACTCTATGTAAACATTATCTCTTGTTTAGTTAGAATAACGTGAGCCTACGTTATCCCTGCGTAGGATAACACAATTGTTGTTTAAGATAATGTAGCACTTATTATTTATAGAAAATATTGTTGCAGCCTGCAATCA
>JAUIMW010002855.1:0-10214 GCA_033557785.1 Enochrus cinctus | reverse complement strand
TGTTCTTCCTCTTCTTGTTCTTCTTCCTCCTGTACCGCACCCAGTAATTTCTGAAAATAGTCTTTCCATCTCTCCATCACCTCTCTCAGTAACTCTTCTCTTTCATTCTTGTGCAAATACGTTTTCTCTTTTTTCATCTCTTACCTTTTTCAACACCGAGAAGAAGAGTAAAATTTAAAATATAAAGTAAATGAAATTACCAATCAACCATTGCCCCCCTACACCACGCTAATGCCCCCCTTTTTTTTTTTGGGCCCCTTAACGCCCCCCTCTACGTCTCCAACACCCAGAAGAAGGCATTACCGCCCACTTTGAGAAAGACTGTTATAGTATTATCGGCAAAATGAAAAAAGTGAAGCAGTAATTGAAATCTATTTCGACTTATTACAGATTTGAAAAAGGGCATTGAATATTTGACTCTAATAATGCTCAATAGAAAGTAGCCCAAGAAAGTTTGCATCTCATCTACATCAGTCTCTACCCATCTAGTCATTCTAGACGATCTCTACTTCCAAATTGTAAGCAATTTCAGAGAATTTTTTTGAATTTCTTGTGCAATATAAAAATTTGTTCAACTAAAAGCTGTAAAAACTCATTAGAAAAAAACAAATTTGTCAGATATTTTATAGGCAATGGTTTGGTCATAGGATTCTGTTCCTGATCAGTATACTGTTGCTTAGAATTTTGTTCATCACTTTCGTAATCTACAGCGTCGTCACTGTTATCACTTAGAAAATTAACCCATTCTGATTCATCCATTTTAGCTTATTATTATTATTCTTTTTCACAAAATTTTTTTCTTACCAAGGGGTGTACAGTATAACTAAAAAGTCATACAGATTATAGCAACTAGTGAGTTGTACAGTCATAGATAATAATTTGAAAGCATTTTTTTTTGTAAAAAAACAAACAATTAAAATTATAATATAATAATTAATATTTGTTTGTTTAACTCTATACAAATAATTGGATACAAAATGTTGGCACCTAGGACCAATTTCTTCAAAATAGGTTTGGCAGTCCATGTGTTAAACACTTTACTACTACACTTACACTATTTACACTATAATTATTGTGATCTCGTATAAAATTCATGCATTGATTCTTATAATGAGAGGTGAATACAAAGGGTTTAGAATATTTGTGTTCTTTTAATCATGGAATTAGAAGCCATGAAAGGATAGCTGACATGATCGGGAGGACAGGTCGGGTAAGTATGACCAAGCGTTGAAACTTTCATTTTGCATTTACCGTAGATTGATTACGTGTATGTAGTATACATAATAAAATAAAACCTCTTTCCCGGTGTGAATGCATAGTTTTCGATCATACATTTAGAAGAGCTAGATAGGCTTACCCAAAATATTTTCACAAAATTTTTAAAATTTCACCGCGACACTTAGTAAGGGGATCATCAAGAAGCAATCAGCATTGACATCACACTTATACTTTCCTATAAAATCGTCAAGACCGAGAGCGAGAGGAGATACTAAAATACGAGAACTTGGTTTACAATTTAAAGAACATATGAAATCTACTGAAGGGATAATGACAAACAACTCCACCGAGAATCTATACAACTATTCAAAAGTATACATCACTATGGAAAAATAGTTATAATTTAATAGTTTATATGAAAATTTACTTACTTGAAATTTTGATTAACTATTCTCCTAAATTATAAGAATTGATTTTGTTTTGATATTTACTACATGTACGGTATGTTAGAAGAAATAAAAATTGTATTGTGCCGAGTTTCCATTTTTTATCTTCGTCTTTTTATTAGACCACATGTATTTGTTCTTTCTACTTTAAACTTTTTTAAAAATTTTCCACATTTATTAATTCTTATCACCTTACTACTAATTAGAAGTATAAAAGTATTTTTATCATAAAAAATAAAATTTCGTTTTCAATATTTGCCTGTTATAGGCATTTGTCAAATTAATATAATTTATCTTCTTTGTCACTTGTATGTCGAAAAATAGAGGAAGCATCTTTACTTTTTATAATGGATTTTTTTAAGGAAAATTAACAATCAAATATACATGGCAATTACACAAGAAAAAAGGTCAGATGAAAAAACAGTATACTATGAAATTGAAACACCTATATATAAATGGTTTGGACAGCACTTTGACATAGTATGCTATATAAAAACTCGTGGAGCAAAGAAAATTACTCATATAACCATACATGACAATCATTATTTGGCTATTGCAAATTTCCAGAATGATTATGGAAACACTAATGTGTTTTCAGAGATTTTCAAGTACGATATCGAGACAGATAGTTATGTGTCGCATCAAAAACTGCTGACTACTGGAGCTACAGATGTAAAACACTTTTGTTTTAAAAAGCAGCCATATGAAAAAGAGCACTTTTTATCAGTAGCAAACTTTTATGATTCAAATGGGGCTAAAACTGCTGAATATGAAACGGAATCAATAATATACAAATTTGTCGATGGCTATTTTTTACCTTTTCAAAGTCTTAAATTAACTGGAGCTATTGAATTTCTGCCTGTAATTGTAAGTTTCACGATTATAGTATGTTATTACATATCCACAAAAGCTTTGTTCTGTTAATATCCATTTTTTCAGGGCCCTCAAGCAGAATTTGTACTATTAGCATATTGTATATTTGATGGAATCAAAGCTTACCAATATAATGGATGGAATTTCATAGAATCAAAAATCAATTACAGAGGCGGTTCCTTTTCAAGGGGAATACAATCCATGAATTTTTATAATTTTTACGATAAGCCCATCATAGGTAAAATAAACAATTATACATGTTCACATATTACTTTGACAATTTGTTGTAGTTATTGCCAATGAAAATGACGATGGACAAATGGTAAATATGTTTCAACCCCTTTTTATTAAACAAAATAGTATCGAAGGGTACGAAAAAGAAATGCTTTCTTGGTGCAGAGACACCCTCAAGTTTGTGAATAATGTACCAGCTATGAATAAAAAAGAAGTGGAAGCCACTTTATATATAGAAAATGATAAACAAGAACCAATCGAAGCCGCTGCTCTAAGATCAAGTAGTGTTAACATTGATGAAGAGGTAATATAAACTTAATTTTTCTTCACTTCACTATGTAAAGCTCAGTGTTTTTGGTACTTACTTACATAATTATATTTTTAGGGCCAAGCAACAAATCAATCCTCAATGTCAAGATGGCAGAAAAGTAAAATAAGAGAGTTGGAAACTAAAATTAAAACCATTTCAGCAGAAATACATACATTACAAAAGATAATTGATACCTCTATGCTGGACAAGGATGTTAATGATTTGAAAGGAAATATATTTGCCAACGATGTTATTTTTAATAAATATTTAATAGTTAATGAAATAATTTCGGAAAAATTAAATGGCGAAGATGTCGTTGAGTTTGTAAAGAATCTATATCATACAGACGTAGGTTTTTTTTTATCTGAGCCTGTAAAAGCTGATGTGGTAACAATTGAAAATGATTTTACACCTACGTTAATAAATGACCATAAAACAGAAAATATTTTGTATAATAATGGCAGTGTGGACTCTTTGCAAGATGTAAACATAAATGGAGATGTTTTATTTGAACAAGGCTTGCAAATCAAAGGAACTATAAACAATAAAAGTATAAGTCGTTCAAATATTTTACTTAATAATGCAGATCAAAAATTTAATGTTCCTTTGTATGCTGATGAAATTATCATTGAAAGTGGATCTGCAAAGCTACTTAATAAACTAAATTTAAACACAGTAAATTTTAAAACAAATTATTTAATGAATAATTTTTCTAAGTTACATGCTGACAATGTAGTGCTGAAAGGTTACCTGAACAATTTCGATTTAAATCGATTAAGTAAAGCCTTGAAAAAAACTCAAAATCAAGAAATTTCTGGTAAATACACTTTTGAAAGTTTCCATGCCAAAAATATCAACGTCAAAAAATCTATAAGTGGAAAAAATATTCATCGAGACATTATTTTGATCGATAATGGTTTTTATAAAGTAGATCAAAATGTTAAATTTATGGGAAATATATCTGTTAATAATTTACTCGTGAATAAGTTATTAAACCATATTAAAGTAAACAATCAGCAGTTGGATGTTCTTCTTCGCAATCAATCAAACTTGCAGCTTATTTCAGGGAAGAAAGTTTTTGAAAAAGTTGAGCTTCTAGATAGAATAAAATTACAAGGGAAAATTAATAGCAGCAAACTGGAGGAAAGAAATCCGGTTGCAATTATTAATGAAGAATTTGAGATTGAAAATAATTTTGAAATTTTAGGAAATGTCACCATTGATCGTTTTGTTAGAGTTAAAAATATACGTACAAAGAATGGGATTTACTCTTTCCGAAGAGTACAAGAACAAGGGTTGAAACTGAGTGATTTGGAGGGTGATCTGCACTTGAATTTTTCACAACAGTTAGATGTAAGTGACTTGTTTAAATTATATTTTTAACAAAATATAGAACAATATTTTTAGGTCGATGAATTACAAATAGACAAGGTAAATGGAGTAAACACAAAATCTTGGGTTAAGAGTGGCCAAATCGAGACACAGGAGATTTTGGGTAAAAAAGTATTCAAAGGAGATATTTTCATTACAGGCAATACCAAAACTGATAATGTTAATGAAATTAATTTAAAAGAATTAGAAGAAAATACTTTAAAAGTGTTTGGTGATCAAACAATAATAGGAAAGCTAATTTTCAAAAATTTAACTGCTAGTAGAATTACTAAACAAACAAATATAAAACTTAATCGGCAATTTGAAAATGATCGCATTATACAAAACTTAATTGTAGATGATTTGCAAGTTGATTTATTAAGAGTGAATAATCTTGTTGTACATGGAAAAGTGAATAAGTTTAATGTTACTGAACTATTTAAAACTTCAGTTTTTAAAAGCAGTCTGATATTATTAGATGAAATAAATGTTAACACATTGGTTGTAGATCAATTAATAAGCAAGTTTGGTTTTGATATGACTGAAGGTATCAAAGTAAGAGATCAGCTTATTAATTCACCATTGGTCTTTGCGAAAGATATTGAACTGCCAAATAACATAGAAATCGAAAACATTAAATTTCAAACAACATTTAACACTATGAATTTTGATGAGCTAGAAAATCACTTTTCGAGAAGTAGAGGTGATGTTCCTGAAGATCCTGTTGCTTTTGACAAAATAACCATATATGGAAGTACTTTTATTCAATCTGGAAGAATAAATAATATTGATATTATGGATTTACTTCAGAATTCTGTGAAAATCAACGAACCACATGTATTTGATTCTGCTATTTTTGGTAAGTATTTAATATTATTTTTGAGAATTATTGACGATATTTTCTTACTGAAAAATTGACTGTATTTGGTACAAATATTATGCTTTCAGAAAGAGAAATAATTTCCCAAAATTACATTAAATTAGATGGACAAATTGAAGAAGTTGATATAACAAGCATAATTACAAAAAATAATTTTCAACAAGTTATCAATGACCAGAAATACTTCAAAAAAGACGTTGCTGTGAATGGAAGTTTGTACATTAATGGTTTAGTAAACAATGTCAACTTGACTACTTTTTGTGAATACATTAATCCCTCGAAAAATAAATATTTGCAGAATATCGCTATAAACGGCAATGTACATTTTATGCGAGGCCCTGAAGTTGCTAAGGCTAACGGACATTCTATCAAAGATGTATTAGAAAATGCCTGGCATGGCAAAATAAGCTCTGAACTGAAAAACTTTGTTCAATTCGATAAAGTTCATTTTGAAGATGATGTTAAAGTGAAGGTATGTATGGCAGAAATCAAAACATTTTTATATGTACAATTTTTTCAGGGTTTGGTTAATGGCACTGATTTAGAAAATTTGTCCAAAAATATATTTACTTTAACCACTGATCAGGTTGTGAACGCAAATTTGCGATTTCTCGATGGTATAAGTTTTGGACAAAGTGTTAAAGCTAAACAGTTAAAGCAAGAGGGGAAAATAAATGGAATACATTTACTTGAATTTATAAAATCTATTTTTTTAAATAATACCGATCAAATATTTGAAGATACTTTATTTTCTGATGAAGTTGAAATTAAGAGTAAGTAAAATTTAGTATTTTATTAAAGTTGTAATACTGATTTTTATATGTAATTTAATTTTTATTGCTGTTTTTATTCAGATATAGAAGGCCAATACAGAGTTAATAATTACCTCGTCGATGAAGAAATAATGAGGTACGATGTGGAAAATTTTCTTGTAGGAAATGTATTTCTAAGAAATTTAAATTCAAATGTATTGAAAATTGAAACGAATAAAAATATTCAAGGAGTAGATATGAAAAATTGGATTGACAAAGCTATTTTGAAGACGGGCTCCTTCGCAATAAAAGGCACTTCAATATTTACAAATGACACAGTATTTGAAAATGGCTTAGGGTAAAGTATTTTTTTAAACATGTCTATAATAATATACCTTTATATGTTTTTAGGACACCGGGTGTTATTAATGGGATACCGTTTAATAAAAATAACGTGGTGCTAAAAAATGGGAGTCAAAATGTTTCGGGAAGTAAATTTTTCAAAATGACTGCATACCTAAACAGGATTAAAGTAAACGGATATGTAAATAACTTGAAGCTAGATACATTCTTGCCAGTTCAAGCTTTAAAAAATAAAGATGCAACGTACTTGTCGGAAGTAAATTTTTTCAACATATTAAAGGCTGAAAATATAAATATTAATAAGTTATACAACAACGTTAACGTATCATTCCTTTTAAATAATTTAAATAAATATGAACATTTTAACAACTTTTCAACAAATTACGGTAGTCTACAAAAAACAATAAATAGTACAATGTGCGCTATAAGTAGTCATGCACGTTTTCTAAGATATTACAAAGAATTGCAAATATTTAAATATTATTTAAATATTGTTCCTATGAAATTGGGAGAAGAATATATACTTGTTGCACTGTACGAGAGGGATAGCAAATTACACATTGATTTTTACAGTTTTAATGGCCATGAATTTATAGTTGATAATAGTATAGAGTTTAATCATGAAATAAGTTACATGCAATCTTTAAATTATGCTTCTGAAAGTTTACTTTTTATACATTATCCTGCCGATATTAATACAAACTTAGCAAAAATACACCAAGATTCTGTAAATAGGTTCAGTATCATTCAACAACTTCAGACAAAAGGAACTGTTGCGTTAGATCAATTTGAACTTCCAAACAAGAAAAAATGTTTTGTCAATGTAGGATTGAACTTTTTTGTGTACATATATTGTGAATCAAAAGTGGGAAGCAATTATTTTGAATTAGTGCAGTGCTTAAACAACACACTATCACACAAAATCAGCTCAGTTGCACTAACAGATACTATCTTCATAATACTAACAAATTTTGAGCAGCCCAATAATCCTCATGTAGCTGTTTGGAAATATAATCTAAATTCTGGCTTATTTGAACTTCATCAAACTATTTATGTGGTTAATCCAAATGGGGTATTTGCATTTGTATATGAAGAAATTGCCTATTTGGCTATTTCTACAGGATATTCGGAAGATAAATTAAAGTCCGGAATAATTCATATCAAACGGTAATATTAGAGTAAATTTATGGTATAAAAATTTTAAAACATTTTAATTTCAGATATCAAGATGGTTATTTCAATTACTACCAAGATATTCCAATAAAGGCACCTATACAAGTTCAGTTTTCTCTGTTACCATCAAATGATCTAGCTATGTTAGTTTTAACAGATAGCCCTACGAAAGCTTTAACGATTTACCTGTACGAAGGTATTGCTGGGTTTGTAAGTAAGAAAACATCACTTTTTCTGCCAAAAGCCACCAATATGATATCTTTTTCAACTACAAGGAAACACTATATATTACTTCAAAGTGAATTAGAATTCAGATTAATAGAAGGGGTTTTCAATTAAAATGAATGATTTCATTAGAAAGGATATTGCATTTGATTATATTGTTGTTGTATGTGATGTAATGTTTAAGGTTATTGTTTGTTATATTTAAAACAAAATATAATATTTAATTTTAAGATTATTTTTCTTTTTATAACCTTACATTTCAAATAACTTATAAATAGATTATAATTTGGTTATTAATTCTGTGAATCAAAAAAGCTCACCTTAATTTGTTTAAACATATGTTCAATTAACTATTTTTTACACTATATTAAATAGATAATAATAAACAATTCTATGAATTAATATTTTCATTTATATAGGCAACAAAACATGCACTTCTGTACGACAGTTTGCCTATCTTTAAATAGGCATTAATCGCAAAACTAAATATTTCACGTTAGTACAAAGATACATCTTCTATAATCTCATTAATATCCATTTTTACAACAACTAATCTGAAACTATATTGATTTTGCACAAAAAAATTATAATAATTTGACAGCTGTCATAGCTTGACATTTTATTGTCACGGCTTTGACATTTAACTGTCACACTGATTTTGACAATCAGAGGCGTAGCTAGAAATTTACCAAGTCACAAAAAGATTTTTTCAATTTGGAATTTCAATATAGGAATGATTTTAAAGGAAAAGACAATATTAATGTGACCAACATTTAAAAGGATTTAATAAAAAATTAGCCTGATAAAGTTGCGAAATTAAAAAACTGACCCGCTTAAAATGTTTCTTTGTATATCGTACTTTACGTTTGACGTACTTGTCATATTTAAATTACTTAATGTCAAAATTAGTAATTATACCTTTCGGTATTTGATCTTGGTACTACAAAAGAAAAGTATATGAGTTCAGTGAAATCAGGAACCAGAGATAACCGAGATGATGAACGGGCTCGTATTGAAATGGTCATAGTTTAAATTGGTTGACAGCGTGCGGCTGTAGAACCGGAGTACTACTATTTCAAATTTCCGGCTTAATCGCTATATTTTACTTTCAGCTCTTCTTCTTCTTTTATTTTCCTAAGTGCCCACAAATGCAAGTCAAACACTCAGTTATTATTTTAATAATACACGATAAATAATATTAATTTTTTTATTAAATATACAAAAAATTACAATATAAAGAATAAATAAATAACAAAAAGCGTATGAAAAATACAATTTAGTTTACAAAAACAAACCAAAATTACTAACTGTACTTTGATCCTTCGGCACCTTGTAGAATGTCGATGTTCACATCTTGAAAGTAAAGCAGGACGTCTTGAACGGAAGGCAGCACATTTAAGAGGGCAAACAAATGTTCAATGTAGATATCTTGGACGTGAGGCTGGCATCCTTGAACAGTCCGCCAAAGTTCAATGTAGACGTCAACACTCTTGTGTCCTCTGAAAGTAGTTTCATAACTTTACAGAACAGGTATTTTCTGGTGCTGTTCAGAATGTGAAATTTAAGCTCTTGAATCGCTGAATCAAGAGTAATCTGTAGAAATAACATATTTTTGTATACAAACAATACTAGACAAGTCAATTGTTGATAAAATAAAAGACATTTAAGATATTAAACCAATTTTAAATTCAATGTGAATGTCTTCAATGGCAGGCATCTTGTATGAACACATTCAATGTGGACGTTTTGAAGAAGAGGCAGGTATCTTGTTCGAACTTTGATATCTTAAAACAGGGTAATCGATATATTACCATTATCATCTGATTCTTCCTTAACAGGTAGTGAATGATACAAAATAGAATACCCAATTTTAGTATTGCAACATATTCAAGTTCAGTGAATAATGTAATTCATTGTGTACTAAATATATTTTAGGCTGTTACTTTAAGGATATTAGAAGACATTTTTTTATTTTCTATAGTATATTCACTGTCAAAAGTATTACAGATTGGCAACAATAAACATATGTGTATATATAAGACAAATTTCTTAAAAATTTACTTCTATTATTTGGACGTTTCATTGTAGTCCTTCTTCCTTTCAGTTTAGCTTTTTCGTTGCTTCTGGGATTGCTAATACTAATATCTGGAAATTTTAATATTATTAAAAGATTACCAATTGTTTAAATAAGCAGATATTAATTACAAACATGATATGATGATGACTGCCTGTACAGTCGTAGATATTAAAACCATTTGATGCAATGTTCTTCCATTTTTTTTGCTAGGCCTAACTGACTTTGAACTTCCTAAGAATTATATGTATAATTAAATATATTTACTGAGCCTTGTTATGACTCGTTACTGAAA
>JAUIMW010002854.1:0-10216 GCA_033557785.1 Enochrus cinctus | reverse complement strand
TTTCAAAATAGAACAACCCTAAATTGTTTGGTTGACGTAAGTTTTATTCGAACATCTCAGATTGCTCTTGTGTAAATCAGGATCGAAACAACAGCACATGAATTACGCATCATAGCACGCGCGTTGCAAACTCAAACCTATTAGTTTTTGTTTCATCGAAATCGGACCGTTAGAAGGCGAGTTACCTTCGAAAAACTGAAATCAAGGCCTACTACGGTTATTTTTCTTTTCGCTGTAACTCGCTAACGAATAGAGATATTTAAGTGAAACTTTCACTGCGGCATACGTTTTTCAAAATAGAACAACCATAAATTGTTTCATTGACGTAAGCTTTATTTTAACATCTCAAATTGCTCATGTGTAAATCAGGATCAAAACAACAGCACATGAATTACGCATCATAGCACGCGCGTTCAAACTCAAACCTATTAGTTTTTGTTTCATCGAAATCGGACCGTTAGAAGGCGAGTTATCTTCGAAAAACTGAAGCCAAGGCCTACTACGGTTATTTTTCTTCTCGCTGTAACTCGCTAACGAACAGAGATATTTAAGTGAAACTTTCACTGAGGCATGCGTTTTTCAAAATAGAACAACCCTAAATTGTTTGATTGACGTAAGTTTTATTTGAACATCTCAGATTGCTCTTGTGTAAATCAGGATCGAAACAACAGCACAGGAATTACACATCATACCGCGCGCGCTGCGAAGACGAACCGATTAGCTTTTGTTTCGTCGAAATCGGACGGCTACAAGGCGAGTTATCTTCGAAAAACTGGAGTCAAGGCCTACTACGGTTATTTTTCTTTTAGCTGTAACTCGCTAACGAATAGAGATATTTAAATGGAACTTTCACTGGGGCATGCGTTTTTCAAAATAGAACAGTCCTAAATTTAGCATAGAGTGTGTTCGTTTTTTTTTCTTTCGTATTTTACAAAAATACACCTAACTCAATAACGACCAATAACTTTCGCTGGAACACGCGTCTTGTGAAAACAGAACGTCTACTTTTTGTTGCAAGGAAATCGGTGCAGTGCAACCGGAGTTATCAGCGAAAAACTGAAATCAAGGCCTACTTAGACTATTTATTTAAATCGCTGTAACTCGCGAACGAATAAAGATATTCAAGTGAAATTTTCACTGGAGCACGTGTTTTCCTTATGAAATTCTAATTTGGTGCTTGGAGGGCACCACTGCAAAGCATCGCGAAAAAAAAAGACAACTTTGAGGCGTCCTACCCATAAAAAATCGTGTTCTTTGCGATCTCAATTTTTAGAAAAAGCTTGTTCCGCCATAAAAAAGGTCGCATGCGGCGCTTCTTTTGTAAAAGCCAGCATCAAAGATGATTTTTGCCGTTCTTTGTGCTGTGAAATATGAACAGACCCATTGTCATTTGCATACGCGATGCATGATACTGACAGAAAGCGAGAGCGTAGATATTGCGCTGGAAAAGGGCCGTCAGCTCCTCCGAAAGAGGCAGTCGGTGCCTGATGCCAGTGGCACGGGTCAAAAGATACTGCTGGATGGTACAGCTTAAAATGTTTTACGTCTAGGTGTATTAAGAGGTGCGCTCAAAGAGATATGGTAATATCTGGTAGTGTGCTCTGAACTTATTTTAAAATTACTTTTAGTTCTCCATCTCGCTCCCACGTTTATCTCCGATTGAAGCCCGAATGAACTCAGAGACCTGATGAAATGAGTTTTTCTCTTTCGTATTTAAAAACAAAAGAAAGCGTTAAATTCGGCCCTGGAACTAATGAAGAACGCGAGCAATTTCATCAAACCTCCGCGAGTATTGTTCCTTTTTTTTCTAATTAGCAGCCACCATCCAATCGCCACGTAAAGGTATGGTAAGAGCATATGTCGATCATAAAACCGGCGTGCACGTAACGAGGGCGCAAAATAATGGGGTAACATTTTATCCTCTGCAAATAAATAGAGTAAATTCCCATAGCACCGATTCGGAGCTTTTATTTATTGCCAATTCCGATGCTTATGAAATAATGCCAATGGAACGCAGCAAATTGAACTTCATTTTAGCAGAATCGATTTCTGTTTATGTAAATTCAGAATCAGCCACAAGAGACGCAATTTCACGTCTTTTTATGAATTTTAGCAAATTTTCTATTGTTTCCAAAGCACCAAAAACACATAAGACTACGCGTTTTAATAAGACGAAGCGTTTGGTTTTTGTTTCATCGAAATCGCTCCAGTGTGGGCGGAGCTAACCTCAAAAAACTGAAACCACCGCCTACTTAGACTATTTTTTCTAATCGCTGTAACTCGGGAACGGACAAAGATTTTTAAGTGAAATTTTCACTAGAACGCTTGTTTTCTTGCGTAGAAGAAGACAGGTGGGTTATTGTGCCAAAAAAGTATTTTTCGAAAAATAAAAAAATAAATTTAACAATTTTTTTTCTTTTTCTACATCACACTACGCGTGTTCAAGAGACGCATCGAACGGTCTTTGTTTCATTGAAATCGGTCCACTATTAACGGAGTTCTCTTCAAAAAACCGAAACCACCGCCTACTTAGACCATTTTTTCCAATCGCTGTAACTCGGGAACGGCTCAAGATTTTTTAGTGAAACTTTCACTGAAGTATGTAGTTTCACAAAAAGCTTCAAAAGCATAAAGATTTCCATCTCAATTGCGGCGGCAAAAAATACCGTCTAGCCTTGTTACCGTTTTACACGGATTTCTCGTCTCGCAAGGATTAGATTAACGAATGGGGGTGACAGCCATTAATTACCGAGTGGGTAATCTTTTCACACCAGCTAAGTCTGGTCTGTTCTGGATCGTCTAGAAACTTTTATCTCGTTACACCTTAATCATAAGAAAACAACTTTCCTTATCGAATTTTAATATGCGTTATCGTCACATAAATTATAATTTTTTAACGCCAAACCACGCGTTTTAAAGTGGCGAGGCGCCCACTTTTTGTTTCAGCGAAATCGGCCGGCTAGAACCGGAGTTATCGGGGAAAAACCGATTCCAAGGCCTACTTACGCCGTTTCTTCGAAACGCTGTAACTCAGAAACGAATAAAGATTTCCAAGTGAAAATTTCGCTGGAATATGTGATTTACCGAGAGGAACTCGCCTAAATTTGTTTGGTTTGCGCCGGCTGCCAATTTACGGCATTATGCTCAATAAAAGTTTATTTTCTTCCGCTTTCATAAAATGGCTGTCAAACCAAACAAGATTTCGCAACTTTGTGCACAAAATCAACTCTTTCTTGAACCTAGGTCGATGGAAACGATATTATAAATTTGCCCGCCGCGAAATAATATAGGAGACACGTTATCTCGCGCAAAGTTTCAGCACTGAACTTCGCAAATTGTTGTAAATTCGAAAGTCATCCGCGGAAAGGCTACAAAGTACGTCGCCTCCTAGGGCAATGCATAACTGATCGCTGCGGTGCTGCTTATGAAATTATGGGCGAACGCGAAAGAGGAAATTTGGGAGAAAATTTCCCTGTCACGCCGGGAAAACAACAAATTTAAAATTAAATTTGTAACGTATTAGAACCTCATCAATATTCATGGGGCGGCTTGTTTTTAAACAAGTTTTAAGTCAGTTTTTAATAAAGTTGCAGCTCGTCACCCGACTTTGGGTGTTTAATGTTTTTTGTGAAAGTGGCCCAAGTTTGATGAATCATACATCAAATTGCGCGTTTTTTAAAGACAAAACGGGTGGCTTTTGTTTCAGGGAGATCGGCCCACTAGGAGCGGAATTATCGGTGAAAAACTGAAATCAAGGCCTACTTATGATTATTTTTCTTTTGGGTGTATCTCGGGAACGAATGGAGATTTTTAAGCGAAACTTTCAGTGGGATGTGTGTTTTTTAAAAAAGAACGCGTGGGCAACTTTTTTAAAAATTTTTTTCTTAAATCGCAATTTTCCAAATTTTCTTAATTTTTAAAAAGTGCCATGTGTCGCACATCAAACTACGCGTTTTAAAAAGACAAAACGTTTAGTTTTTGTTTCAGCCCAATAGCCCAATTGCAGGTGGAGTTATCGCCAAAAAACTGAAACCAAGGCCTACTTGTGTTTAGTTTTCTTTAAGCTGTAGCTGGGAAACGAATGAAGATTTTCTCGAGAAATTTTTTGGAGATCTTTCATTGGGTGAAAACGAGTTTTTTGGGCGTTCCCACGAGAGTTACTGCCTAAATTTTCCAATGAACTAGCAGCAGCAAGAACTTTTCGCCCACTACAATAGCTTTTGTCCTTGTTCGCTGTATCTTTATTTGAACATTCGACACATTCTAGACTAAAATTAACCAGCGTGGGGACCCAGACCGTTAATAAAGACCCTTTTATTTGTCCATATTGTATCTGATAGGCCTGACCCTTTCGTCGCTCAGACAAAATAAATATCTCGTTGTTGTTTACCCTTTGTACGGCAACTAGACCCTATCCCGGGACAATGGGGGGCGAGAATAGTTGTCCCAGTGCCAACAAAGAAACAGAGACTTGTATCTTAAGCTGTCTGTTACATATTTCCTTTGTAAATGGGTTTTTGCTCGATATTTCTCCCTAGCCACTGCGCTCGGAAAGTTATTTAAATTAAACTTATCGCGGCTTTGTCTCCGTTTCCTTGCTAAATGGAAAGGAAAGGAAACTCCGGAGTCTCCAAGTTCTGAGAAAAAATTCTATTGATTTTGATGCCACCCCTGATACAACAACGGAATCGATCGCCCTAATGGGCCCCAATAAATTGAACCAAACGTTATGACGTGCTCCTGAAAGGCCTCGCTGCTCGTCTGTCTGCATTCAGAGCGATAACCACATTCAGCAAAGTCCGGACTCCGGTACAAAGAAAATTAATTATCGCTTTCGCCGGTTTTGGTGCCAATCTATATTAGGCATTCAAATGTAATACACCAGCAGAAGTTAACGGATAATCCGACAGATGTGTTTGGTGCCCGGATAAACAATTTATTAAGTTTAATTGACATTTGCACACAGGATGGGAAGCACACGTCAATTTGGGACGTGTGAATATTGCCCGTGACGGACGCAAAGCTTCGAAATATGGATTAATGTACTGGGAAACGCTCTTCATGGGGGGTGGGGTGTTAAACATACGTAACGCGATGCGTTTTAAGAAGGCGAAGCATTTACATTTTGTTTCATCAAAATCGGCCCACTGGATCTCAAGTTATCCTCGAAAAACTCAAATCATGGCCTACTTACGATTATTTTTCTTAACGCTGTAACTCGAGAACCAATTAAGATTTTCACGTGAAATTTTCGCAGTGACACGCACTTTTTAAAATAGAACCGTTTTAAATTTGTTTGATCGACATTGGGCGTGTTTTGTTTTTTATTGTTTTTTCGTTTTAATCACTGCAACTACATTTTTAAGCCGATTTTCACAAAACAACGTTTGTTTTATTTTAGAAAAAGATATTTAGAATAAGATAGTTTTTGTTTCGTTAAAATTGGCCGTCTACAAGCGGAGATATCAGCGAAAAACTGAAACCAACGCCTACTAAGATAAATTTTTCTTTATTCAATAAGTCCGGAACAAATAAAGATTTTTAAGTGAAGTTTTCAACGAAACTCGTACTTTCTCTAGTTTGAGTTGATGTTCCAGCTCAACTAAAAAATGCGTTCTAAGTTCGCAGACATCAGCTGTCAAAAACATCAGACACATATTTCATTCGTTTTCAAACTTAAAAGCTCAACAAAACACAATGGGCTCTTTCGCGGCATTGTTCTCCATTTATTTTCCATGTGTGTATGTACATTATCATCATAAATATTAGAGCAGCGTCGCATCTACACACTGCAACTGGAAATAATGCCGTACAACCAGCTTAAACCGAGGGCGACTGTGCTAAGACCATTGATAAATAATGTAATGGCAAATCCCACTATAACTCATTGTGTGAACAGTGTAATGCATTAAAGTGCTCCGCTAAATGCATTACATTCCAAATATCCCACACGAAAAAAAAATTAAGTTCACTAAAGCTCAAAACAAATTTAGGGTTGTTCCTTTTTGAAAACCAAGCCCCCCAGTGAAAATTTCACCTGAAAATCTCTTACCGTTTCCGAGCTACACCACAAACAAAAATAAACATAAGTAGGCCTTGATTTCAGTTTTTCGCGGACAACTTCATTTCCAGTGGGCCGATTTCCCTGAAACAAAAACCAAACGCTTCGCGTTTTTAAAGCGCGTTTTATGATGGTTTTCCGAACGGAAAAACTTTAATCGCTTCGGAGTTACCGTCCAAAAACACGCGTTCTGCACCAACGCCACTAAAATTAATGACCTATTTCAATTATTTTTTTCCAAAGAAGCAAATCAATCAAGAATACCAGCATATTCTGGACAATGGTGACACAAGGATACACTCTGTATTTACTCGGTGGCATCCTTTGTGTACAAGAAAGGCCCTCGGATAATGGTCGCCATTATCACAAAAAGCTAAATAAAAGCAATCTTTCGATAGAGAGGAAGGACCGCCGTAGGTCCTCGGCGGTCTCTCTTCCATTTATATAGAGCAAGTTAGAGAGCCCGGCTGACATCGATACTTTTTGTTGGACTTTTTCCCACCACAAAAGGAACCAAATAAATTCTCTTAACTTTTGTAAAAATCCACTCCGCTGGCGCGCACTGGAGGCCTCCTCTCCTCGCCAGTATATAGATTTATTTTCCGAACCACTAACTTCTCCAGGAAGCTGATCCCGCGGAAAACTGGAACTGCCAGTCTTGCGTTCCTCAGACATCTCTTTAACTTTTTCTGTTGCTAAAACTAAAGGCCTCGGTGAAAATTTCACTTGAAAATCTTTATTCGTTCCAGAGTTATAGCGTACAGAAATTTTTAGCATAGTAGGCCTTGATTTAAAGCGTTTTGGTGATAACTCCGCTCGTATTGGGCCGATTTTGATGAAACAAAAACCAAACGTTTCCTCTACTTAAGGCGCATCTTTTTACACTCAACTTAAGAAAAAAACAAAAAATAAAACACAAACTTTGCGTTAAATTTGATTGAGAGATAAGGTAAACGAACTTTATCACGCGTTAAAAAATGCGTGGTAACCTTACGACCTGTCGTCGAATTAGATTACAACAAAAATCAGTAGCGTCTGGTCCATCAAACATGAACTAGTTCAGTGACACTATTTTTAGGAAATTGTGGCATTGGTGGTGTTATAATTGAGTTCTAAGTCACGGTAAGTACATTAATATTCTGCTTAAGGGCCATTTACATACGTGTTGATATCCGTGCTAATTTTAAATGGGGATATCGACGTTTTTTATGCAAACTACCCTTAGAACGAAGGGTTTAACGCATTTGCATACGTTTTGGACGACGGCGGCGGCACCCCCCGCCCGCAATAAACACGCAACCGTTTCACATGCATGGTAAATAATTGCACTTAAGGTCGCGATAAAAATAATGTTTTGGTTTTTTTGTTACCTGGGCTCCTCACATGACGCATAAAATTAGAAATGGAATGTTTTCGAAGAACTTTTGTACACAACTTTACTTTAAAACAACGACGACATACTGGAGATAAGGGCAAAGGTCGCGATAACACTCTGACGCTACGTTTATGAAGAAATCACTGCGACTTGATAAATAATTACGTAATTCCCTGACGAATTTTTGGGACGGAGGTGACGTAACACGTCCAACATCTAGCGCCCAACAAAACAAAAATAATACTGAAAAAATTTTTGAAATCGGTTGAGTAGTTTCGAAGTTATGGCGTTTTCAAGATTTTCGATCGTCTTTTGTTTTTTGGTTTTTTCGCGATAACTTCGCTCCTAGTGGTGGGATTTTCACGGGGAAAGAAGTTTTTGGACCCAGAGGCCATTGCCCATCATTCTAATGTCTTTTTTTGCAGATTTTTTGCAAAACAAAATGGCTGCACCAAATAGGACTGGGATCATAGGACTCTACAAATACCTAACAGAAGATATTGCAGACCCTAGGACCGATGATATGTTCTTGGTGGATAGCCCTCTGTATACTGCTTTCATAATCCTTTTCTACTGGTACGTTATAGCTTCTTTGGGGCCCAGGCTGATGAAGAACAGGCAACCATTCGATTTGACCTACGTGATAATGATCTACAACTTTATACAGGTTCTTTGCAGTATTTACATGGTCTATGAGGTGAGTAGGACTTGAACAACCACCAGATCCTTCACCTAGGTTATTCCTTTCAGGGTCTAGCTTGCGGGTGGTACAAGAAATCCGAAAGCATATTCTGCATCCCCATCGATTACACTGTCAATTCGGACAACATGAGAATGATAAGAGTCAACTACTTGTATTACTTGATGAAACTGGTAGAACTCTTGGACACAATCTTCTTCATCATGAGGAAAAAGTTCAACCAGGTCTCCAGACTACACATCTACCACCACTCCGTCATGCCTTTCGTGGCCTGGTACACCACCAGGTACATCGGCACCGGCCACATGTCAATCACAGTGCCACTGAACTCCTTCATACACGTCTTCATGTACTCTTACTACCTGATTACGTCTTTCGGGCCCAAGTTCCAAAAGTTCGTGTGGTGGAAGAAGTACCTCACCATGCTGCAAATTGTAAGACTTTCGTAAAGCGTGTACCTCAACTAAACAAATTTTTTTTAGGTTCAATTCTTGGTTGGATTCACCTACTTAGCTCCAGCTGCAAGACCTTCTTGCAACTACCCAAAGTTCCCTGTATACTTCGCAATCACCAACATCAGCATTCAATTCACCCTCTTCTCGAACTTCTACTACCGAAACTTCATAAAAACACCAGCGAAAAAGGACCGTACTCAATAACAACGTATTTAGCATAAATTTAAAATAGAGCACATTAAAAATGTAGTATCGTTATTTCCACCTATACAAGGCGTTATATTATGAAAAACACCACCTCCAGTGAAAATTTCACCTGAAAATCTCAATCTATTCCAGAGTTATGACGTTCAGGAAAAAAAATCATAAGTGTGCCTTGGAATCAGTTTTTCGGCGATAACTCCGTTTGTACTGGGTTTATTTTGACGAAACAAAAACTGGCCGCTTTGGTTTTTTAAAACGCGTTCAACGATGTACAATTCGCAAAAAAACAAGCGACCCTCCTCCCTGATTTCCAGGCAATCGACCTACCTTATTACCATTGTGTAGAGCTATATACTAAATACACATAAATATAAAATAAAGCACATTTAAAATGTAGTACCGTTATTTTTAAAAAAAGAGTTACATTAAAGAAAACACAACCTCCAGTGAAAATTTCACACGAAAATCTCAGTTCGTTCCAGAGTTATGGAGTAAGAAGAAAAATCATAAGTGTGCCTTGGAATCAGTTTTTCTGCGATAACTCCGTTTGTACTAAGTTAATTTTGATGAAACAAAAACTGGTCGATTAGGTTTTTTAAAACGCATCGCACGATGTGCAATTTGCAAAAAAAAACACCCGAATTGTCCAAGATTTCCAAGCAATCGACCTACCTCGTTACCATCACATGCAGCGCTACATGCTAAATTCACATAAAGTAAGATTAAGAACATTAAAAATGTAGTACCAATATTTATATATATACAAGTAGTTATATTAAGAAAAACACCACCTCGACTGAAATTTCACCTGAAAATATCAATCCGTTCCACAGTTATGGTCTTAAGAAAAAAAATCATAAGTGTGCCTTGGAATAAGTTTTTCGGCGATAACTCTGTTTGTACTGGGTTTATTTTGATGAAACAAAAACTGGTCGATTAAGTTTCTTAAAATGCGTCCTAAGATGTACATTTCGCAAAACAGAACAATCGAACTCGCCTAAATTTCCAGGTAATTGACCTACCTCATTATCAATATATGCAGAGCTAAATATATGCTAAATACTCATAAATTTAAGATTAAGCACATTAAAAATGTAGTACCGTTATTTCTACACATACAAATAGTTATACAATGAAAACACAGCCTTCAGTGAAAATTTCAACCGAAAAACTCTATCCATTCCAGAGTTATGGCGTTTAGGGAAAAAAATCATAAGTGTGCCTTGGAATCAGTTTTTCGGCAATAACTCCGTTTGTACTAGGTTTACTTCGTTTAAACAAAAACTGGTCGATTAGATTTTTTAAAACGCGTCGCACGATGTGCGATTCGCAAAAAAGAACAACTAAATTGTCACAGATTTCCAGGTAATCGACCTACCTCATTACCATCATATGCAGAGCTATATGCTAAATAGACATAA
>JAUIMW010002853.1:0-10216 GCA_033557785.1 Enochrus cinctus | reverse complement strand
ATTAGTGAGAAACTCAGAGAATCAGTAAATAAACAACTGGATTCAGTGCAGCAGGTTTGAGGAGGGGATATATATATATATATATATATATATATATATATATATATATATACCCTTAGCTACCCAATACAACAAACCCTATAGTATAATAAAGAGCTGTATATCGCCTACATCGATCTAAAACAGACTTTTGTTAAAGTTGACAGAAGTAAGCTATAGAAAATTCGATAAAATAGCTATTAAGCTATTAAGAACAACCATATAATTCAATAAAGCAGTTGAGATACATCATCCTAATGCCTTCTCAGATGAGAACATTCTATTATGTCATGGTACAATCAACTTCTGTTGATGCTTACTTGAAGATAATAGAAATCACCCAAAAACTAATAATTAAAATAATACACAATAAACCAAAAATATATTTTTCAAATTTACTATTTTCAGATCTCCTTGTAGCCACTCATATAACACTAGATTGAAAAAAAAACTGTAGCAAATCTGTTCACCCTAATAAATATCTTGACAAAAAAATCAAACTTGGAGCAAGAGTAATTTAAACTCATTCCTTCTATTGTGTTATCGTTACGTTTCTCTTATTGTAAACTTACCTTTCTGCACAGTCTTCCTACAAAGGACGGGAGGAATCTCAGGCATATGTTCTAACGGCTTCTTCAGAGAACAATTTACTGTTCCTAAGGTGTATGGGTCGAATGGGTCTCCGCACCTCGGATCGTACTCCGAATTACATTGGTAACATTCAATCGATTTTGGTGGGGATCTATCTTCTATGTAACCTTCTGTCGCTGAAAGCAATAAATATTATTTAGGAATGAAATGTAAAAAGTATATAGAGTTAACAAGTGCAATTTGTAACTAAGTTCTAATGCTAAGCTACAATTAGAGAACTAAGTTAAGTTGTTGGCTTTATGGTTTGAGAGAGATTTCCACTAATTGAGTTTGCAATCCTGTTGTACCCTCTCGGTAAATGGGGACGGTGCAGTGTATTTGTAATTAAACTGGTGTCAGATGGAAAATATCCGCTTTTTTTACAAAAGTATCTAAAGAAGTTTGGGAGTTGCATCAAATTCAAAGAAAGCTCATGATAAATTTAACGAGTATTGACAGATCATATTTTATCTTTATTGTTTTTCGAATCGTAATCCATCAAAACGAACCCAAGTCATTTTGTTAAGATAATTTCCCTTTAGGGCAATACTTTATCACAATTGAAAAGCAATCACATTAGGGGAAGCGTTATTATTTAACATCAATTTAACTTGGATCATTCATATTGTTTTATAGGGCAGGGATGTTTCGCAGGCTATAAGCGAAACTTCATTTAATATTATTTTGGTGCTGCAATCTACTCATTTAAAAAAAAATCAATGGTAAATAATAAATTAATAATACAAGTAAAGCCTTTGGAAAATTCAGCAGCCATAGATAAGGTAATGCCGTAATTAAGGAACTAATAATTATCTTTTCATGTAAAAAGAAGTCGTTAAAACTAAACTGAAGTCTATAAAAATAAATATGATAGGTAAAGATTACGTAGAAAAATAGACATTTTCCTTTCGTTTTCCGCTTACAAGTAGAGAAATATGTTATATCAAAAGGTAATTGAACACCTACAAAGGAAACATTTACTTAATAGGATTAACGGCGAGAGAAAAGAACCCTCTTCAAATATGTCAATCAATACAGTTCGACTTTAAGTCTATTGGCAAACAGCGTATTAAAAGACAATTTGATATTGACTTTTTCTCGTCACGCTAAAATAACTTAAAGAAAATCATGCATGAAAGTTAAATTACAAGCGAGTGGGTACCTATACAGTCTATAATATGATGTAATTTGGAGTAGGAGTATGACCTACTTTGCATAAACTTCTCATAATTATTTAATCGATGCGATGTTCTGAAAATTCGTTTTCACTTTTAGCTATGTTGAATGATTTGAACTTCAGCGTTAAAGTTAATTAAATGTGGGCGTAGTACGTCGTGCGATTTTTTCCACTTTTCCCTATTGACATTAAAGTGCATATGAAAAACAGTATTTTCCACAAATTAGATGAACTGTTCATGCAGATATCATGTATCATCTACCAATTCAATTACGTAATAGCACAGAAAAAAATTACTTGAATTTTTCTCGACTCTCAAGTTAATTATTCTATGCAAACCTTGCGTATATAACTCTTCTATATTAAGAATCAATAAAGCATTACATTTTATTTATAGACCTCCAATTTACCCTCCAAATAATAGGAGTATTATAACTTTTTCTAGTGTTTATGACCGTACGTTTCCATTACCAATATTTACTTTAAGTTATAACAGATTTCCCTCGCTGATCTTTACTTTTACGAGGTCCCAAGGGTTTGGGAATCGATCCCAAAAAAAGTACGTTTACGTCACACGTTGTACAAAATGAAAAAAGTCTAATATTCTACAACTTGAACGCATATGTCACCAAACCATATGTTAATTCCAGAGCTGGCAAAAACTCCCACGGTATTCAAATGAGGATGTTTTCATCAGAATTCCGACGTGGAAAACTAGGTCGCGAAAATAAAATCCATACTCATATTTATACAATTACCTTGAGGCCAGTAGCATATTTTTGTTCTTTCAGCACAAAATTGATAATTCTAAGTCGGTTCGTGCTGTTTGTAAGTATCACGCGACCATTCACCGCTAGTTCGTTAGGTTACGCTGTTTTTACCTGGTCATTTAAAAGTTTGGCTTCTCGAGAATTCAACGTACTTTTATAATAAACGTGGTCATATTTATCAACAATACCACGAATTAAATTTTAGAAAATGAATTATATTTTTAATGTGATCAAGTCATGTCAAAATTACACAAACAAGTTCTATACCTGCATTAATGGCGGAGGCGTACGCACTTTTATATAGAGATTGCTTTAGACCAGAGATTCTTAACGGTATTATTTTGAAAAATGGTATTACGTGGTATTGTTGGTATTAAAATTTCTTTTAAAATATATTCTTGATAATTTTTTTTAATAAATTATATTGCAATCAATGGGATGCCGTTATGTATTCGGCTATAGATTTCCAATGGTGTATTTTTCTAATAGAAAGCTTCATAAACATGTTTTTTGTTGTGATTGTTCTAATATTATTAATAATTAAGAATATCCATAACTGATTGCGTTTTCAAAATCGGCACTGTACTATTAAAAATTGAAGCCTCGAAACGAAAATGAATTGCACCACATGCAATACAAAGTCCCCATAAATATTCTGTTATCTCAACCTACGTATTTGTTTTGCAGGCTGCGCTTCCACACTCTATATAATTTACAAATTTGAGGTCAACACGTAGGTTCGCCAAAATTTAGCTCTGGGCGTGCGGAAAATCGGGTTGCAGAGACAGGGATGTTTGTGCAGAGTTCGTTGACTGTTATCCCTGAATCCGAAGTTTCCGTCAGCGACGACGACACCGAGACTAGAAATGCAGGCGCCATAATATGACTGCAACGATATCTTGCCTACCTTCACAAAGGGTGAATAATCAACAACCTCTTCTAGCGTGTTTAATGCGTTTGCCATTTGAGTAGAGCATATTTGATTTTACGAGATAAAATTACAAGGACTGAGCATATATATGCAGAATTGGTGGATGCACACTGCTTTAACGACGTGTTGTATAATTTTATGCGATTTTAATAGAAAATTTATATTCATGGCCATTTTATTGGTGTAGATTTGGTACGGTGCAGAATTTTGCGATCAGCTATTCGAATTTATAGATTTTTAATTAATAACCCTGTATTTTTGGTCTAATCAAATTTTACCATTTCATATGTAAATTCACTGCGTACATTAATCTTCTTTCTAGGAGATCCCTGGCGAGGTAGTGATCAGTGAATAAGATTATAAAAAAATAATGTTAAACCAAAAAAAAAGGTTTAATACCCAAAATATAGACATATAAAATAGAACAATCAATTATAAAAGGTAATCCAAAATTTTATTTTAAGCTTAAAATTGTGAGCCGAAGAAAAAAGCTTTGATAAAAATAAGAAAAGAAAACAAAAGATGCGTAATGTTGGTATCCTCTGGAGTCTTGTTACATAATCAGGGTCCCACTAACTACGAAAGTTATGTAACTTTCCCTAATCTCCTTCATTTATCTCTTAATACTAAACAATAAATTCTGCACGAAGACAGCCTACTGCCTTTTTACCACTCATTAAACATAAACCAGATTATTTTGTGATTTATTCAAGTGTCAAATATATCCTGCAGTAAAAGAACAGATAACGTCATCAATTTACCCCGATGTGCCAGACAAATTGCCGCCGTCCGACAACTACCCATTGAACGTGCCCTACATTTTCAATCTATTATTTTCGATTAAATCATTCTCCTGGAATACCAATAACTACCAAATTTCACCTTGGCAAAATAAAAATTTTACTCAAATAAATAATAGCATCGGCCTTTTAAGGATAAAAAATAAGGGAAAGCTTTGGAGAAAACGACGATAAATGTGTCACTGGAATAACTTTCAAAAGACCTTCAACTAAGTTATGACACTTTGCAACTTTAAAATTCTATTAGAAACCTGTAGTTTCCACGATTTCCCTAAAATCCAATAGCTTAGGCAAATCAACTCTGAAAAGCTACTTATGTAATACATAAAAGGTAACGATCGATTTTTCTTTCGAAAATATCCATACTAACCTACTATTCGCGTTTCCCAGCAGAAAAATAAAAATTTACAATGATTTCCCGGTAAAACTAACAAGGCACCCGAGAAAAATTTAAAATAAAAGCAAATCGCGGTAATTTATACCAACAGTTTTCGCGCGAATTTAATTCCTCTAAACTGGTGCATTGATTCAATTGCTTTACTTACGTCCTATGTATAAAAATCCAAGTAGGCACAGAGTCCAAATCACACCCACACTATTCTCCATCATGTTAGGATATTACTATCCCAACTCGTACACGTTAACAACCAAGTGCTGCATTCAGAGGTGCAATTTCTCCATATCGACGCCTCCCTGTCCGGTCGACATTTACCAGAAATCGTAGAGCTTCGGCGACGTCATAATCCAGCAAGGAAGTCGCCCCCACCATTTGGAACTCGGTGACGTCACCCCGGCAGGATCGATCAAACATTTCGATCAAATGAATGCAAGTCTGTGTTCCTTTTCGTTTAATCCCCCGTTTGGGGTGCATTCGACCCGTTCTGATCATTGTTACTTTAGTGTAAATTACTAGGGATGACTTCTTGTTTTTCCTCCACGAGGGGGTTCAAGTTGATAGGTTAGAGAGTGACGTCAGTAATTGGTGGAATTGAACTTTGGCCCATATTGAGAAAGGAAGTAAAGGTTTGGCAGGAAACACTCGAAGCCACTAGAAAAATTATTTATTTTTTATATCAATAATATATTGATTGCTAGACCCCATTTGTGTTCATATTCGTTTTTAGTGTTTACTATTGACGTTAAATGAATTAAGGCAACATCTAATATACATTTGGGATAAAAATAATTTTAAAAATGTAGCAATTTTTTTAAATTAAAGAGCCTTTTATTTTTTAATATAATACTTTATGCAAAATACTTTAACGAAACGAAAAAGGCCGATATTAACAAAATTTCAGTTATAACGGTTCCTAACAACATTATTTTTAAGACTTTTTGCTGAAAACGTGCAAAAACGAACGAAATACTTTTAGCTTTTACTCTTTGCAAAGTAATATATTTATTTGAATATTTTTAATAATTTCCTTTTGTAATCTGTCATCTATCCACAAGAATAGAATTTCATGAAAAATCTACAACAATTTTGGAAACAAAAAATTCGACGTTGCCCTTCGATAATAAATAAGTCAGACAAGGTATTTGTTAAGCTGAATATTTAAAAAGGATATGGGACGTAATGCAGTTTAAATAGAGCAGGGAAAGGAGAAGATTACACTTGGGACATCTGAATCTTTTAGGTGTCCTTTGTGTGTCACTTCGCAACCGGAACGCAAACTGTTGGGCTCAAATCTTGTACATTTTTAAAATCTTACAGCCTGTTATTACTTAACAAATTATAATTTAAGACGTTTTCCATTTGATATATTTTGTTATCACCAGGGGTTTTGACGTTTATTAAAAGTGAAAAAACCATAATTAGTTTGTCATTTATAATGTTCACATAAACGGAAATGTAATTTTTTGCGAGTTTATGATCTGTTAAAACTCTAAGCCCCCTCAAAGATTCAACTTATATTCAATAAGTGTGGCTGAACTGTTATTTCAGACTTTCCTGTTAAATAAAATTCAGTCATCTGCGAAAAAAAAACGCATGAGAACTTTATGCAATTTCTTTTCCTATATTTACATATGGTTCTTTTATAACGCGATGAACAAAAACTTCTAGTTTTTAGAACTATCAACTCAAAAACTCGACTAGATATTGGGAGTTTTACAAGTAATTCATATGACTGATCAATAAAACACAATCATGAAATTATCACTATTCCTAGGGACTTTTGTTTTCTTTTCTTTGTTGACAGGCAGTTGACAAATGACAGTTAAAATATTTAACAACGCATTATAGCAATTTGCTTGTAATGTTCTATTAGATCAAGGCGTTTTTGTTAAAATTATAATGGACTTAGCAGGTCTTATGCAGTCTATGTGTTTGGAAGAAAGCAGTAAAGAAGAGCACGAAAATTCAAGCCGATACATTCGCAGTTCAGCCATAGAAGTAAACGGCGTACACACAGAACTTATAGTGGGCAAATTTACCAACAAACTTTTGATTCTTTGCACGCAATTCTCAAGAATTGGCAGCTTTTATAAAGTTACAGTGGATACGCCAAAACAAGACCAGAACCAAGAAACTTTTACATTGTATTCAGTGGCAAAGATATTTGGGCCCGATAACGTTGAACACAACGCTGCCGTTAGGTTTTTAGCAGAGAAGCTAAACATAAAAGACGAACTGAATTGTTTTATGGACTTGAAAAATTACGATCCAGAAACTGTACGCACAATTGCAGATGCGCTAATAGTCGTCTTTAGCCAAATGCAATAAAAATGGCCCTTGTTAAAAATATAAAACCTGTGACAGCTCGCTTTGGCCAATTAGTCATCGGGCCACCAGGCTCAGGTACAACTTAAAATTCCTTTGCAAATATTTTGCAACTTACAATTTTTTTTCCAGGTAAAACTACATATTGTGCAAAAGTTTATGATTTTTACAAGGAAAAACTAAACCGACCAGTAGATGTGATAAACTTGGACCCTGCCAATGACAATATGCTTTATAAACCCGCTATTGATGTAATGGAGCTTATAAAAGTAGACGAAGCCATGACCAACTTACAGCTAGGGCCTAATGGTGCTTTAATGTACTGCATGGAATATTTGGAGCAGAACGACGATTGGCTTTTAAGTAAATTAGAAACAATTAAAGAAAGTTACCTACTCTTTGATATGCCTGGTCAAGTGGAGCTCTATACACACCACAGTTCTATAAAAAACATATTTGAAAAACTGGAAAAATTGGGATACCACTTGTGCGCCGTTCATATGGTGGATTCTCATTACTGTTCGGATCCTACTAAATTTATATCAACGTTATTGTTGTCTCTTTCTACAATGCTGCAAATTGCGTTACCTCACGTTAATGTTTTGAGTAAAGCTGATTTACTTAAGAAAAACTTGGAGAAATTAGATTTTGGCATTGATTTCTATACGGATGTTTTAGATTTAGAATATCTGCTGCAACTTCTTGATGACGGCCCATTTACTAAACGCTTTAAGAAATTGAACGCTGCTTTAATTGGTATGATTGAAGATTACAGTTTAGTCTGTTTTATACCGTTGGATATTAATTCTGACAAAAGCATTTTACAGCTCAAGAGTGCGGTTGATAAGGTATGTTTCAGCTCTAAGTTTTGTATTTCATTAATAAAATTTTGTTTTAGGCAAACGGATATGTTTATGGAAGCGGAGAAGAACGGAGTATTCAAACATTGCTGGCTTGTGCAGTTGGTGCTCGTACTGAATCTGAAAGATTCGATGCGGATTATATGTAATATGTTCTTTGTGTTAGCTCCCATCTAATTTTAAAAATTTTCTTTGATTATAATGTACAACTATTTATAATAATTACTACATTTTTCACTACAATAAAGATATACTTTTGTACTTTTATAGAACTTTCCTAACATTTCCAGATTTATTTTATGAAAACTCTAAGATACTTAGAATTAATAAGAATGATATGAACCAGAATGATTTTAAATGAAGATAGCATGCGTAAGGATGATCTAGTTCATGCTTAACCAAACTATACACCCATTTAAGTTTTCATCATTTAAGAGAAGAATAAAGAATGTGTATGAACATAATTTATATACATCTCGTGCAAAAAATTATTGGGTTTGTTTCTTTCATGTACATTATAATTAGCGAATCACTTAAGAGTTTTAAAAAACAAACCCATTATTTTAAATTTTTACCTTACTTTAATTAATCCGATGGTCTTAAATTTTATTGGGACAAGATTCGAGGTCATCACCACAAAAACCATTTTGTTAAAAACTCGGCAGTGAATGAGAAATGTATAAGCGTTTCGTGAAGCAATTTTTAAATATGACTACATTCTAATTTAACGATAAATATGAGTTTAAGCCTTTACTACATCTTCATTGAATAATAGGTGAAATTGAAGGAACTATAACATAAATTTGTTTAGAAATATTACAAAAATTTTATTAAGACATAATTACTTATAAATAACTCCTTAATAATTAAACATTATAATTACTTTGCGGGTTTGGCATTATGCTTCTCCAACTGAGCCCTAAAAACAAAAAAATCACATGAAAACAATTCAATTAATATTACAAATGGGAACGTTTCTATTTATACTCGTTTAAAAAAAAATAGGGATCTCAAATTATTTGCATTGATGTAAAATTAAACGAGCAACAATACAGGAAGTGGTGTTCGTAAGTTTTGTGTTTTTCGTAAGTTTTGTGTTAATTAGTGGTTGAATAAGGAAGTAAACTAAAAGCTCATGTAAAAATCAATACATATACATCTGCAATGCACTCACCTTAACTGTTTGTTGAAATCATCTTCAATGTTATCATCTTCCCAGTTGTCTTCCCAGACACTTATATCCTGATCATCTTTATCCTTGACAGTCCAATCTAACAAAAATATACATTTAATTTGCAAGTCATATACATAACCTTAATCCAAATAAACTTACCTTCAACTGGGAATTCTTCGAACTCGTCATCTTCTTCCAACAAACCAAGATCTAGTTTTGGCTTTTCAGACATTTCCAAGCTGTAGTGATATGTAATTTATGAAAATTTAGAACTTGAGTCTCGGCGGCTGCAAACTGAATGACAAATTATCTCCAAAATGACAAGATGATTCAAAAGAAGATAGCTACAAATCATTTTTAGACACCCAGGGTCTAGTAATAGTCAAATATTAAAAATTTAATTAAGTATAGTGTATAAAGTTAATGTTTCGTTTTTATTATCTCATATAGTTTATTTGGTATCGTCAAAAAAACTATAAATTTAGTGTTAATTACATCATGTTCATACATACAACAACTCTTATATTAGGGACAAAGAGCCTTGTGCCATAGATCTATCAATCTCAAATAAAATGATACTTATATTTTTTATAACAATTCCGTAATAACTGCAATAAATCCAAAAGTTTAGACATTTTTTAAGGTCGGAATGTAAAATTAAGAAAAAAAAACCATGATACAAAAGCTTTTCTTCTTGATATGTTGATGTAAATTTGCTATTACAATAAATGAATTATACCTTTAAACAAATCTTTGCTAAAACGAAGGCTAGGTAGTTTCGGGTTATAAGAAAAACAATTGCATACTGCAGTTATATAAATTTCGATGTGAAGAATTTCTCAAAACATACCTATTTACGGTTTGTCCATAAATGGAGATAAAAATATAAGAGATAGATTATATAATAATAATAATAATAATAAATCAATTTATTGCTTCACCAAGTCAAATACACAATAACCTTCTCCTACATTCAAAAGCATAGTAATAAAGAAATTAACATTATAAACAAGAAAATTTGGCTGTCACAGCAATAGCAAAGTCAAAGGGAGGTTAGGGCCAGATTAACCACTAGTGGTCTTCTGTTTTTAAAACCTACCCCCAAACTGATTT